>CAKNYM010047728.1:0-36684 GCA_932195095.1 Andricus curvator
CGACGTTCCAAATCCCACCTTTCCCTTAATTTGCGAGATCCCTCACAGTAGAATGGGATGGAATACGCAAAAAAACGGTTGGTCGTCAAAAACGCCCGATACCACATAACTCTTGTGATTTTTGAAGTAGACACTTTTGCCAAAGGTAGTGAACCACCCTTTTTCAATGATAAAAATATGATTAATGAGACCGGCGGGGTGGTCCAAACTATTATTCATATTTTATACTATAGAGAGAGGGGCCATTATGATCTCATTTTAAATTTGACAGAAGCATCTTCAAATCGGTTATTTTGCCTCGAGTGCAATGAAGGTTACCGACATAATAATGAAGACAAGTGTGCCAACAAGTGTCTTGCATGTCACAAAACTCCGCCCTGTATGTTGAATGATAATAATAACATGCAAGATCATGTAGAACCATACCAAATGTGTAAACTTTTTACGGAAATTTTATAACAAAGCCTGTTAAATCCTGTTCAAGCCTGATAAGTCTATAAAATCAAGATTAAATGCCGACGACCGCGTGATTTTTTATTTTATGACATCGAGACACAACAGGATAAAACACGTAAAGGTGACGAGAATAAAAATGTCCACATACCAAATTTATGTGTAGTACAATAAGTGTGTACGTTCTATCTCGGGGAGGAAGACATAAAAAAATCTTGTGAGCACTGCGGTATTTGCGAATACTTATTTAAAGAGGAAAATGTATTACTGATTTTCTGGATTTTGCCCTCAGACCTAGTAAAAAGTTCAAGAAAATCATCTCCCTTGCTCATACCGCGAAAAGTTTTGACTCTTAGTTTATTCTTAAACACCTGGTTGAGAATAATAAGTGTTCATGGAAAGAACCTAGTGTTATATTGAATGACTCGAAAATTCTTTGCATGGATATTAAAAGAACGCGTTTTATAGACAGACTGAATTTATACAGTGTCGATATTCTGCGAAGTGCTTGCCTCGTCTTTCGAAAGCAGTTTTTAGAGGCTGGAAATTTTTGCCCGTTCTCGGAAAGCATCACAACACCATCGGATCGTTCTGTGGTGTTTAGAAAAACATTTCTAAATCTCGATACCATCGCTATAATACCACGCGGTGGTTATAGGTGGTTTGATGCGCAATCAAACGCCGCTGTAGAATCGGTAATTAGTGAAGAGCCAAAACGGGGTGTAACCATCGCTCATGCTGGACGAGGCCGTGAAAATCGTTTAAACGAAGGGAATGTAGTAGATAAGTTTTACGAATTAAATGGGGTGGGTCATGTTTACAAATTCCACGGTTGCTTTTGGCATGAGTGTGTACATTGCTATCCCGCTAACCGTAAGACCAAACTAAACAGATCCGACGAGTCTCTAAAAGCCCGCTACGAAAGAACGCTCGCGTAAAGTGATAACATGACGCGAAACGGTTACCTGATCACAGAGAGGTGGGAGTGTGATTTTAATGAATTATAAAAACGGATATAGGAGTACAAAATAACCGTAAAAATCACCTCCTTGTGTTAACGAACGTTTTTTTTGGGAGCGCACTGGAAACACCTGGTCTTACTAAAAGATAACAGAGGGTGAGAAAATGCAGTATCTTGACGTTCATTCTTTATAAAAACAAAGTTTTAAAATTGGGAAAGCTTCCTGTTCGTCATCCAGATGACGATATAGATGCGGATATAAACAATGCCAAGAGTTTAATTAACTGTCGTATATTACCACCCCAATCACTCTATCATCCTCTTTTATCAACAAGATTTGATAGTAAACTCATTTTCGCTCTCCCCCTGCACCATTCCCCTTTCACGACCGGGGTCATGAACCGCCCCGGCCTTCAGCGCTGTGGTGACTATGTCCTATTTTTGGCAGCCGAGGTTATGCTCAAGGTTTTCTGGCTATCCCCGCTGGGGGCTCCACCCGCAAAACGACCACTTCTCCAAAAAAAGGTTATCACCGGGGCGACTTCTCACCCGACGCCCCCCCCCCCCACGTTACATTCCTAACGGATTTTCACAGAACCCAACGAGAACCTTCTCACCGGTCCCACACTTGTCGATCTTCCGGGCGACCAGTACCAAAACACAAGAGTGGTAGCGCTCCTCGACACACTAAATCCGAGTGACCTCGGAACTTCTCACTCCTCTCTCCCCTATCTTTTTTCTTTCTTTCCTCATTCTCTTCCACTTCTCTCCCACTCAATTATCGCCCCCTTCATCTTCTAACTGAGGTAGATAATAGTCTGAATGACAATTACTCCAAAACATGAACAGCCAATTAGTTTTCGGCCCAGAAATTATCTTTTGCAGACAAAGAAAAATATGTGTTTCTGTATGAAGGTATATTTTAGCGAGAACAAAAATTAAAGGATATCTCCAAAATATTAATATGAATCTAAAATAAAATCACGAAAAAAATCAAAGGTGACCTTTTAGAGAAAATTCACTTTTTAGTTCTTTCGAAAAAAGTACGCTATTACTGAAAAAAAATTGTAAATAGATTTTTTATGAAGTTGAAAGAGTGTAGGTTGCACTACAAGTTACTACAAAGAGAATTGAATTATATCAATTTCTTCCCTATATACAACATTTGAAAGAAAATTTTCGTGAATTTTTTCGGAATTCACCTAATTATTCAAGTAGCCCTAAGTTCATAAAAGAATGTTGTTGTGAAAAACAAAAAGCACGCGTCTCATATTTTTACTTGGAAAATAATATATTCCAGCCCCCAAAAATTCCGTGAAATCACCAGGGTCAGACTACCGGCTTTCATATGAAGTTGCTCAAGTGTTCTTTTTCTTTCAATAAGTCGACTAATTTCAGCAAAGATATATTCATTTGATTAAGTAGTGTATTTCCTTTATTACACAACATTTTCTTTCATCTAAAGTCGGATTAGAATATTAAAAGAATGTAATAATTCTCTCTTAAACTGAACCATTACAATTGCCAGTGGTTGAATCAGTATTTTGAATTATTACTGGTGAACCAGTGATTTTCCTACTTTGACTGAGTGGCCCAGTAAGTGAACCACCTAAAATAGCATTACTGTATATACCAGTGACGCCAAATGATACCTAGATTCAAGCAGTGATATAGTGCTCCTTGTGGCCAAGACATGAACATCCAGGCGTCTGGTCCGCACGTATCGCCGGTCAGGTATTTGCATTTCTTAAGTGAAAACGATCTTTATTGTGTACTGGCGTTTGTGTTAGAAATATTTGGGCCCTGGCTGCAATAAGTAAGGCATGTAATATCTTCCGCTTGAAAGTGAGAAGGCTCTTGGCCACTTTGGTTTGAGTTTGAGCGACGCGGGACCATCACACAGGCGTGATATGTCGTATCATATTATATTGCAGCTTGGTCGTGGGGGTTAAAGCGCAGGCTTTGAACCCACTCCGTCGGCTTGCGGGTTTGTTTCCCGCCTCGCACTCTGGAAGAGCCTCGGCGGCCCATGCGGTGAACACTAGCCCAGCAAGGAAGTTGTTCATCTCTGGAGACTCGTGGGACCGGTACCTCTAGAGGAAAAGGTTCTCTAAGTACTTAAAGCCGTTGCTCTTGGTGGTGCGGAACCCCCCTGCCACCACTAAGTAAGTTTGTGCCGGGTGTGTGAAGGAATAGGGGAAGAGGTACAAGGAAAATGTAAACCCTTAGGGTACACATTAGAAACTTCCATTCCATTCCAAGTGCGTTGTTTAAAATATAATTTTCCAAAGGATAGCACAAACTTTATGAATGATAAGTGTCAAACCTAACCAGCTGACACACGACCACGCGTACGATCAGATTACAACTAATACAGAGTAACTATTGTACCTTCCTGATTAAACCTGTGACGGAATCTCACTCATTGGACCAGTGAAATCTCACTGATTGTCAGTAACACACTTCTGTTTCAAAGAGTGAAATTTTACTGGAAATCAGTGAGATTTCACTGTTTCATTTTAAGAGAGTTGGCAACTAATAATTAAGCATAATGCAATGAGTTTTTAATAAATAATTTCAAGTTGATTGCAAAAATTTGATCCCACTTTGGATCACAATCGATGTTTGATTTTATTTTCACATTTTATTTGTAGAAGTAATTTTCGGTGTTGTCTCTTGCGTAAGTATGATATGCTCGCTGGAATTTTCTTTTGTATGTGTTTCGGTATGTCCGATGGACTGCTCGAATTCTTCCTGCATCGTTTTGGTTTGGTCGTTGGGCTTGAATATGGGATTCAAAGGCTGCTTGAAGGGCTGCATCACGTTCGGCTTCAAATTGGGCCTGCCGTTTTGCTTGTAAGTCTCCCGCATTGTATCCTTGAGCAGCTTTCATGTCGCTGTGAAGAACTTCATCATTCGCACGAACATTTGACAAACGGCCGCACACGCCCAATGCAGAAAGTTCTTCATCAGTCAGTTTTATAAAGCGTTTGTGAGCTATGTCAAATATAACATCAGTTTCACCCCGCGGAGTAAATAGTGGTTCAGTGTTACCTATCAACTTCCACCCAATGATATAATTGGCCCTTCTTACTAAAGTATAAGAGGCATCGAATTTAGTTCTTCCATCGATTCTTCGTAAATTTTTCTCAAACTCTAAATTATTTTGTTCATACTGAAATGTAACGATAGGAGGAAAGATGAGACCCTTGGATCCAGGAAATAGTTCGTTCAGAGTGAGCGGCGACCTTAATTCTGTAAGAAGAAATAGGTAACTTTTAATAATACATGTAATATAATGGGAATTATAACGATTAAATAGGGAAAGGCATGCTGATGAAGGTCTGTCAAGCTCTGATGGATTTGCGGCTCTTCAAGCTTAAAAACAAATCAAGCCACGGCTATTGTATGGCTCGCGTAAAAACTACAAATAAATCAATGAAAAACATCCCCTATATGTGAAAAATACCCCGTTTAATAAAACTAATAATATTGGAAGGTACAAGCCGTTCCGCTAGTTTTGAATTTTTAGCTATTAAGGGGCTTTCAAAAACTATAAAACTTAATTTTCAAAAAACAACCCATATCACATAAAACTTATCCTGAGGAATAAAGTATACACACGGCTTAAATATGAGCATATCAGAATTTTGGACTATTTTTAAGCTTTCCAAAACATCCAAAAATCATTTTTAAAAATCTAACCTAACACTAACAACTTTTCCCGGAAATTAACTGTCCGAAAAAAACCACAACAACTACACCTATCACTAATTAAAAAAATTAGATATAAAACCAAAAATAAAATTTAAGCTGCCTTGAACTGAAACAGCAAAAAAAGAAATTGACAAAAATCGCACTAGACTTTACAACAAGACTTTGGTTGATATCCCCATCTCCATAGTGATAATCAAAAACTTCCATAAAACCACATTTGGTACATTAAATGGACCCCGTTTCAGCTTCCTTAAACTAAAACATTTTCAAAAAATCAAATTGAGAACAATCACCCCAGACACCTTCCCAAGACTCTAGTTGATACACCCGTCCCTATAGTAATAATAATCAACCCCCGAAATCTAGCCATGTTACAGTTAACGAAGCACGTCCCAGACACTTTCACAAGACACAAGTTGATATCCGCGTCCACACACTAATAATAAAAAACGCAGAAACAACCCCTAGCACATTTAACCAACTGTACCAGGGGTATATTTTTTTTAATTATTTGTTGGGAATAAGGATATCAACTATATTTTTTCGACAGTGTCTAGTGTGATTTCTTTCAATGTGAAATTTTTTGTCTGGTTTAGTTGAAGGCAGCTGAGATGGGTTTCGTTGAATTCGCCAAGCGTAGTTTTTCAAACTTTTTATTACCATGGGGATGGCGATATCAAATATAGTCTTATGAAGCTGAGAGGGGGTACGTTAAATATGCTAGGGTTGTTTTTTTTAAGCTTTTGATTATTATTATGCGCATGAGGATATCAAGTAGAGTCTTGTGAAAGTGTCGAGTGCATTTTTTGGCAATTTTTAATTTTTTCAGCTGTTTTAGTTCAAGGCAGCTTAAATTTATTGTTGTTTAATATCTAATTCTTTAACTGGTAGTAAAAAATAGTAAAATAGCCTAAACATCTGATATACTTTGTCTTGCACTTATTCTGTAAGTTTTTCTTCAGGGTTCGCTTTTTAGTGTAAGGGTAGATTTTGTAAAATAACTTGTGGGTGTTTTGGAAAGTCTAAAAAAGGCCGAAATTCTGATATGCTTATATTTAGACCATGTGCATACTTAATTCTTCGGGGATTTTTAGGTGATAGGGATTGGTTTTTGAAAATTAAGTTCTTTAGTCTTGTAGAGCCCAAAAAATGAACTCAAAATTCGGGCGTGATTGATTCTATTCCAGCACCTCGATACAAAATTCAATTTTTTGAGAAATGTAGAAGAGGCCGAAAATTGTCTTTGCTGACGAAAAAAAGCCCAAAAATATTCCAAAATTATGCCATAAAAAAATGCTCAAATTAATTTCTGGATGTGCTAGCGGAACGGACATGTAGCTTTCACGAATATGATTTTTATACGTCGAGGTAGTTATGGTACATAGGGGTTTTTTGGGAAAATTTAGTTTTAGTTTTTCAGAGAAATGTACAATGAGGTGTTATTTTTTCCCTAATTTTTTTATTTTTCAATAAGATGTGGTTAAGTACTAAAATAGAGGATGTTTTTTGAACACTTATTTTGGGTGTTTCAGGAAGGTTTAAAATACTTGCAAACTATGGAGTAGCTGTTTCACGATTTTTTCTATTTTTTGTAAGTCGGTGTAGTTTTAATTTATTTTTTTATTTTTTTAAACTTAAGTGTTGCGTAAGTGAAGTTTGTCGCTCAAATTTAAAAAAACATTTTTTTCAACTCAGGAAGTTATAGGATTTTAAATTCTGATACTCAACTTTTTTGAAAAACCATATCCTCTAAACCGCTCCTTAAATATGAATGATTTTTGCAAGCCTGGCGTACAATTTATAGGCCTTTCCAATGCCATTTTCGAATAAAAAACTTTTTTTTTTAGAACGTGCTCAAGAGAAAAAGAAGGTTTCATGTTATTATAAACGCTCTATTTCACAATCTCATAAAATCCCGGAAATAATCAATATTTGTAAAATTATAAAAAATTTGTCGCCAATGACTCAATGCTTTATTCAAAGTAATATTAAGGTCACTTTTTTCAAATAATTTACCAAATGGATAAAAACGTTTGATTCCTTCAATTATTGTAGTAACATTTAAATGTAAATAAAAAATGAAAAAGTGACTCTAATAAATATATTAAATTCGGAACAAACTTCTCTCCTCAAAATATGGAATTTTTTATAGCTTTTTATTCAGAGTACCTTTTCCCTATTATTTCTTAATTTTATAGACAAATCACATAAACAACTAAATATTGCGGACGTTTATAAGCGGCGAAAAGTAGCGTTTTTCTTAAATTACCAAACAGCGATGTTTAGTTATTTGTTTATAAAATTAACAAAAATATCAATTCACAAATTCTCAGCTCTATGCATCACTGGTGACATCACTTGATAATAATTCAGTTTAAAAATTATTTCCTTCTGCTTCTAAAAATCTACACAGGGAATTTCTTCACAACATAACCAAATGTGTATTTATATAATTTGTTTTTTGAACTTAACAAACAATGCAACAATATCTAATGATATATTTTCATGATCAATTCACTACTTGACATTATAATTTGTTTATAACAAATACCATCATCTAGAAAACATTTGTCCAGTGTTTACATGAATATAGAATTTTAAACTATAACAATTCAAAAATCGCTTTCACATGTCAATTAAAAATGATGAAGAATCAAAATATATTTGATGTAAAGTAGAGACAATTATCAGCCTTTTCTGTTTATTATATTCGAACGTATTCTTTTTACACCTTAAAAAATAGTGGTGGTACATATTGTTTTAGGTATGTTTCTTTTTTTGTAAATTTCAAAAGTGAAATGATTGCGGTACAAAATTGATAGTAACTTTTAGAGAAATTGAAGTAGTTTTTTTTACGGTGTAACCTATCAGTAACGAGTAACTTCAAAAAAAAGTGACTTACCCCACAAAGTTTGTTGGCTAGGGTGGCTCGAAGAAGATTGGCTAAAAGGACGTTGGGTACGTCGACGAGTGGCCCATTTCTGAAGCAGAGAAACTCTAGGAGGTGAGTCGTCGTCCTGCGAACTTAATTCTGTAAGAACAAATACAAAAGGATGACTTTTTAATTTTGAATACTAAAACCACGGAGTAATAATGAGGCCGATCTCCATACATGTGTTTTGACTACGGCAAGTGCACCTTTATTGCCAGCCTCAAGCGTGTACTGCCAGCCCTCTAAACCAGTGACGCATGCGCACTACGCTCCACTATCTCATTTTCTTGCGAAAGAGGAAAAGATAGTTCGCATTCTCACGGCTGAACCTGGCAATAAAGGTGCAGTTACCGCAGTCAACACTCGAGGCGGTTTCTACAGCATCATCGGTCTCCTCATTATTACTCCGTGACTAAAACTGAGAAAAACTTGCTACGCAAGTTGCAGTTTCACTCATTCGAGCCTATGTATTGTGACCACGAAGTAGTATAAGGAGATCCAACTCTAATATAAGGATACCCCCCATTTTTCCGTGCCCACTTCCTATAGCATACTCACAGCATATCAGATTAAGTATTGTAGCGCCTCGCATGAGAAAATTTGAAACTGTTGAAAACCAACGGCAAAACCTATGTTATAACGGTCTTCCGCAAGAGGCGCTAGAATACGTTATCTGAAGTGCTATAGGATGTGGGCATGGAAAAATGGGGGTACAATTTTCCGAAATGGCCTATAGAGTTGGATCTCCTTATACTACTTCGTGATTGTGACGTTGCAGATTTTTCAATGAACAAAAGTCAATCATGCACATGAAATAAATCGATCTCTAGACCTTCAGGGACCGCAAGTTTTGATTTTTATTTTCACTATATGTGCAGCCCCACTGGAAATCGTAGAACTTTTGATAGAAATCACCTAGAGCAATGGGCTTTTTTTAAATTACATAGGCCGACAAAATTTGTACCCAAAGACCGGACTATGTGACCCCGAAGGATTTTGGTGTCCTTAAAACGAATACGTTGTCTACATTTTTCCTATACGTCAGGTTTTTGAGATATCCTAACCTAAAAGTGCAAAAATGGCTGTTTTTAGCCATATTTGAGGCATTATAACGTTTAGCACTGATTTTTATCTTCCATTTCCATTTTTGATCATCCCGAACCGATTTTTTTTCTCCGAGCTATCGCACATTAACCAATTAAATTCCACAATGAGAAACTAACAAAGAAAGCGAAGAGAAACTGAAATGGTTAATGTGCGATATCTCGGAGAAAAAAATCAGTTCGAGATTTACAAAAATGGAAATGGAAGATAAAAATGAGTGCTAAACGATGACGTTAGCAGTTTTTAGAAAGAAAAAAATTGCTTATCGTGTTATAATGTCTCAAATATGGCTAAAAATAGCAATTTTTGCACTTTACTCAAAAAGCTGACGTATAGAAAAATTTAGACAGCGGATTCGTTTTTAGGACATCAAAATCCTTCGGGTTCACATAGTCCGGTCTTTGGGTAAAGAAAAGATGTCATTTTTGTCGGCCTGTGTTAGATAAATACCTACAGAATATAGGAAAAATAGAGAGAAGGGGCAAAAACCCTTTAACCTCGAATATCAAGGTTGAAGTTGACATTTTTTAACAAAATTTTAGATTATCGATTACCATGAGTGCTCCGATGTGACACCTTATATGAAACACATTTTTTTAAATGTAATTTTGTATGCTGACTCCAAATCCGGTCTGTGAATTAACCTAGGAATTCATGGTTCTGAGAAAACGACGATTGAATATCCAACTCTATTCCTTTGAGGTTTGAACTATTTCCACCGATTAAATTTTCCCCATTCATAGTGTTTAAGGGTTTTCGGGGTCGCTGGTTCCGAATCCGAGGTCAAACTCTCAAAATCCAAAATGGCGGATGTAAAACTGTCGCTGATTACGAATCTTAAGCTAAAAGATTAAAATTCAAAATGGCGTATTTAATATGGCTGATCATAACTGTAAAAGAAATCATTCGGCTAGAAGTGACTATGATTCGAAACCAGCGATCGGAAAAACCCTTAAACACTATGAATGGGAAACTTTAATCGGTGGAAATAGTTCAAGCCTCAAAGGAATCGAGTTGGACATTCAATCGTCTTTTTCTCCGAACCATGAAGTCCTAGGTTAATTTACAGACCGGATTTGGAATCAGCATGAAAAAATCCATTTGAAAAAATGTGTTTCATATTAGGTGTTACATCCGAGCACTCGCGGTGATCGACAATCTAAACTTTTGTCAAAAAATGTCAACTTCAACCTTGATTTTCCAGGTTAAAGGTTTTTTTTCTCTTCTCTCTTTCCTATATTCTGTAGGTATTTATCTATAATTTTAAGAAAAGTCCATTGCTCTAGGAGATTCCAGTAAAAAGTTCTACGATTTTGAAACGAAAAAGTACGTTTGTTTCCACTGTGGGGCGCCTTGACGCACAGTGATGTTCAGGGAATGAATTTATCTCTCTTACTGACAATAAGAGACACTCAAATTTCAGAGTCTGCTTCATTTATACACGTTTTATAAATATTTCATAGATATGGTTATTATGGTGGTCCTCATTTTGATGGAAAAAATTTATTTTTTGAATACGTTTCCTTCAACTTGCAAACTTACACTAAGCTTCCGCTAAGATAATACTTAAATTCCAAATCTACTAAAGTATGCCCATCAAAAAACTCGATTGGACTAAAATTTAGTAAAAGTCTAGTCCCATGTGATGGTGGCTTATGGGGAAAATTGTTTGTCATTTAGACAAGTATTCAACAAAGAGGAGGGGGTGAAATTCTTGGATATTCTGCAAGGCTCTTTTTTCAGGTGCAACAAAAAACTGCTTTCGTATCAGATGTCTAAAAAAAAAAAGATTCTTACTTTTGAAGCCCTGAAGGAAAAAATGAAGCCTTTTCTGAGAAATTAACTGTTGTCCTTTCTGTTCCAAGAAAACCATCTCTTCCGATGGAGTTTTACTCATTTAAATTTATTTTTTTGAAATGTTTTCAAATACAATTTCGATAGCATGTTTCTTGCCATTTTCAGTCCTCATAAGCATTTTTTGGAAAAATTATTATTCGATCTTCAGAAATGAATGTCAAATTTTTTTTTTCTCAAAAGACGTACAACCTTTTTTTATTGATTCAAAAAAAGTAAGCCTCCTTTCTTCGGAAGAGACGGTTTCCCTGAAATAGAATGGACAAAAATTCCAAATGTATGTATTTTGTAACAAATAAATCCAGATTTCTATAGCCAGTACACAAAAAGAAAACAACATGAATTTATTTAAAATTCATTACTGTTTTCATTTCCTGGATGATAATAGCATAATTTGAAGAACATTCAGCGCTCGTCAAATCTAAATTAGTGCAATTTTACTTTAATGAGTTTCTTTGCACATGCTTTACAGTAGAGGCATTTTAAGCCAACTTTCGAGGCGGATGTTGCAAAAAATAGATTAAGTCTGTAAATAATTCTAGTTTTTCCGGTAAGAAGCCATAATTGTAAATACCTCATGTTTGTGAAGGTGAAGTGGCATATTTACAAGTTTCAAAATGTATTGCCTTCTCATTGATTCAATAAAGTTAAAACATTACACAAGTGCATCCTGTTATTGAACTTTTATATATGTTACATTTCCTACATCTTTCACCTTCTTTTTATGAATATATCAATCCCTTAACAAATTCAGATATTAAATATTACTATTATCATTATTTTAAATTTGTCACAGGTAGAAACTAGAGATCTCTTTTTTATGGTATCATTTTTTTAATGTCCTATTCTTGAATGAGATAACTTCATGCTGTTATTTTTAATGCAAAACAAACGGTTCTGGGATCCCACCAGTCGCCTTATTTTAGTACCAATCAGGACTGTTTTTTTAGTCTTTTTGCAATACTTGAAACCAGCCCTGAAATAATACTTTATTTTTACAGTGGACAAGATACTGCATCCTCGACATACACAAAAACAATTTAAAATCACATTAAAAGTCAGAAGTTTAAAAATGACAATTTTTTAATGTAATCAAGTTGTCTGATAAGAGCAGTGTGCCTGATTCGACATACTAGGCAAAGCCTGTTTTTTTTACCCCACCACCCACCTGGGTTACAGCCAGGTGCATGATGGGGAGACCTACAGCTAAAGGTGGGATCCAAACCACCAGAACCTAGGTAAAAGTACATAGAAAAATGTTCAGAGGTACCGGTTTAGGGATCGAACCCCGGATCTCTAGCGTGAAGTCCGAACGCCTAACCGCCTAAGCCACAATCTTTCATTTATTATTATTGTTATTATTAAAGTATTGTTACTAAATTTCTACGTAATACTCACATTATAAAGAAAGATTCCAGCAATATAATTTTGTATTGATTTAGCGATATATCTCTCGAGAGGTCTAAATTATTGCAAAGCGTTCACAAAGTATTGTTTCGAAATGGAAAAATAAGAATTATAAATAAATAAATACCCTGAAAGGGAAATGGCTTAATGGTATACTTACATACTTACACAGCCACACAAAACAAAATCTTTTTTGGGGTCTGGAGGTCAGACCATGTTTACTATATGTTTTTGGGGTCGCTGAATCCGAATCCGTAGTCTAAAAAACTCCAGCACGTCAGGGTTTTGATTTTCAAAGAAACTCGTGAAATTTATTCATCCGACTTACGTGAGAGTCCAGAGAGTCCAGAGAGTCGGATCCTCAGGATTCGGATTCAGCGACCCCAAAAATATATAATAAACATGGTCTGACCCCCGGACTTAAACAAAATTTTTTATGGGGTTTTTTGAGGTTAATTCAGAACCCTGACGTGCTGGGATTTTTTGGACCTTGGATTCGGATTCAGCGACCCCAAAAACATAGTAAACATGGTCTGATCTCCAGACTCGAAAAAAGATTTTTTATGAGGTTTTTTGAGGTTATGTCAGAACCCTGACGTTCTGGGGTTTTTTTAATCTCGGATTCGAATTCAGCGACCCCAAAAACATATAGGAAACATGGTCTGACCTCCAGACCCGAAAACAGATTTTTTATAAGGTTTTTTTTTGAGGTTATGTCAAAATCCTGGCGTTCTGGGGTTTTTTGGACCTCGGATTCGGATTCAGCGACCCCAAAAAGTTATAGTAAACATGGTCTGATCTCCAGACCCAAAAAAAGATTTTTTATGATGTTTTTTGAGGTAATGTCAGAACCCTGACGTGCTGGGGTGTTTTGCACCTCGGATTTGGATTCAGCGATTCCAAAAACATATAGTAAACATGGTCTACCCTCCAAACCCGAAAAAAGATTTTTTTTTTGGTGTGGCTGTGTTATTTATACGCATCATGATTTTTAAGACACGTTTTTTAAATAATTTTCTATGGGTTGCATAATTATGGCACATTTGTTAAAAATCGTGTTTATCTTGCTGAAAAATAATATAAAATTATCGAGCTCGATAATATATATTTATCTCGCGCTTCGCGCTCGGTCTTTGTATTTCCCCCACATTTGTGCACATTTTCACACACCTTTTAAAATTAATGGTCAAAGAATCGACAACTGTAATTTATTGATTGTGAATTCTCTTCTGTTAAAGCTCCTTCGGCTTTAACGAACACATTCTCATCACGTATCTCGCGCTTCGTACTCGATTTTGTCCAGAATGTGAAATTTTCTACATTATGTTCAAGACTATTATATCAAATGTATATTATATTTATTTGTGTACCTAAGCCTGGGGTTGTTTATTTAGATATTGCAAAATAAAGTACAAATTTCATTTATCATGATTAATTCAATATTTGTTTCTTATTTTGCATTAAATTTTTTTTTCAGCTTTATATTATTACAATTCATAATATGCATTGGTATTGAAACATGCGTATTTTCATTGTCTTGTTTTTATGATTGAAAAAAAATTTCGCATACTATAAGAAAGAAAAAAAAATTTCGCACACTATAAGAAAGAAAAAAAAATTTTGTTATTAAACATTTTATTGCAACTTGTGTCGTTTTTCGATGAATTTAAATGTTTATTTTCAATGTCATTTTTGACATTTTAAACTAAAAATACGCATCCTAGCGTTAAGTGGTTTTGAGGAAATTTGTAGATATAATTTAGGCGAAAAATTTTGTTAAATAAAATGTTATTATAGCTTGTGTCCTTTTTCCAAAAAGGTATTTTTGTTGTTGTTACTAATATATTTTTATAACAAGAGTTTATAACAAATTTGTAGATCTTTTTCGGTTCAACAACTTTTTTTTATAAATTTTTCTTCGTACCTTGTGACGTTTTCCAAAAAATTTAATTTTTTTATTTTTAATGTTATTTTTTACGACTAAAACAAAAACTACGCGTCCTATCACAAAATTATAAAGGACAAATTTGTAGATCTTTTTTGAATACACAATTTTTGTTAGTTCATATTTTTTCGTATCTTGTATAGTTTGACTGCAAAATCGAATTTTTGATTTTTCATTATTTTTTGTGCGGTCAAAATTTGAATTTTCGATTTTTTAAGAAACTTCCAAAAGTTGTTGTGATAATCTTGTAGGGTGTTAAAAATGCAACGTTTTTCTCTCATTTACATTTTTTCATATCGTGCGTTGTTTGGCTTAAAATGTTCATTTTCGTTTGTTATTTGGAATTTTGTAAATCCTATAACTACAGTAATTTTTTCTTAATAAAAAAAATCATCAGGATAAATTGTTCGTATTTTCGAGAACTACTAATAATCGTACATAGAGTTTTAAAATTTCGAAAAAAAGTGCTCTCAAAAATTTTCAAAATGCTCTCACTTTTTGAATTTTCATTCAAAATGGTTAGGTAACGAAGTTGATCTTCATTTTAGGACACTTGAAGAGTATACCAAAGCTCAATCCAATCTGTCAATTTTTTCAAAAGTCATCGTGCTCACAGACAGACACACAGGCAGACACATTCGTAAAAACCTGTTTTTTGGGTTAAGAGGGTCTCAAAAGGTGGACATTTGAAAGAAACGGGGGGGGGGGGGGGGTCAAATTTTACACAAATGTCATAACTTCTCTGATGAGAATGTAAAAAAAATTGTGTTCAAGTAATAAGTTTTTGGTAATGCGCAAAAGACGCTATTTTTGTATTTGGCCATAATTTTTTGTCGCATAGAAAATTGGTCAAAAATAGAAACTTCGACACCACGTCGATGTGCAAGAATCAAATAATAATGGATGAGAACATTTTTCCCCCTTCGTTTTGTCTTTGCACTACTCTGTTTTTAGTTGCAAAAATTCGGGTTTTTCGGTCAACACTAGTAATTTCTAAAAATTATATATCTATGAGTAAATTCCTTAATATTCTACACATTTTATGAAATCCGAAGCATCCAGAAATTTTTGAAATTTAGAATTACAATAAATTTCTTAATTTTTGAAAATGTTCGGTAAAATTTGCTTAAAAAAAGTCTTATGCAGTCATGAAAATGCTTAACATTTCATATCGAAAACATAATCGCAAAGGAAATTCACTAATTGATTAGTAACAAAAATCACTAAAGAATTAATCAATGTTTGCACTAATTATCTATATTAAACTAAAGTTGTTGCTTCTTCACAATTCCATCAATGAAATGTTAAAATATTACTATTGCATTAGTGAAATCACTCATTTACATTGATTTGCAAATTTAGATTGCTACGAGTACTTTCACTTAAAAATTTTCAGCTGGGCGGAAATTGAGCTTCAATTACAAAAGTTACTTAAAATTAAAGATAGGATGTAATATCATTATTTTATTTACCAACAGAAATAAAGAAGACGGCTAAAGCGATGAATAGAGTACCAGCGGCGATCCACATTTTCTATTACAGATAATCCTGTTTAACGAAAAAAATTGGTTAACAGTGGAACTATTGTATATTCTACAAAATGTTTTCCTATATACACCGTCGTCTAAAATTTATTTCAGACATAGAGGAATATTAGGGCAAGTGAAACATCTAGTGAATGACGCATAATCGCGTCTCTCTCGCACACATGGTTATGTGTATTATCTACAATAAGATCATGAAAATAATGCCTACTCATTTTGGGAGGGGGAAGGGGTAGTCTTCAAGTCTCTATACTGCATGTATTTGATGCATCAGCTAGATTGAAGGTTTGTTTTATCTCTTTCCTTGAAAACTTGCTGCCTGTTTAGATTATTGACAAACAAATCACATACAACAATTCATCCATGTTCCCAGAAAATTTCTTTTTCACTGCCTATATTTTTATTTAAAAAGGAATTATTCAAGTATTAAGATAGGAATGTGTGGGGTTACCTCGTGACTGCTTACTATTTCTTAGACACGGAGAAAAATGGATAGTCAAACTTGAAGTGTCAAAATTTAGATGCTCAGTTTGACCTTTTAGATAGTTCCAATTACCATCCACAATTTTTTCTTCATAGTCAGGCAGACCATAATTTTATAGTCTGTTTGAATATCCACAGGTGATTTAGATTTACTATCAGTATAGTCAAATCAACACTCTAGAATGTCAAACAGAAGTGGCTGCGCAAAGACCTCTACCGAACGCCAAGCGAACACACCCAAAATCCGAAACGCATTTTCGGAGCGACTGACGTGCGGTGTCACGTTTTCCGTGTTTTACAACGTTTTTAATTAGTTTAAACCAGCTGTTGATACTTCAAACATGTGTGGAAAGTGAACAAAATGTGGAGAATATGTTGGAAAGTGGTTTGAGTAGTTTTCGTTCTGGTTTTAAACGTCTAATTCGATACTTCCGGGGGATTAAGGACAAAGGCGTTATTCATTAATTAGTACGTATCCCTGCGTAAAATGTCGGATAGAACCCGATTAGAACCGGGTTAGAAGTGGGTTCAAACTGGCCATAACCCGTCTCTAACCGGATTTTGTCCCCGGGTTGCAACCTGTATCAATCCGGCATACTGCACTGGAATATTTGTACCCGATTCCTAACCGGTTCTTAAACGGCCCCTATCCTAATTTCATCCCCGGATATATTCCTACCCGGGTCTTAACTGGTCCTTTCCGGTCTCTAACCGAATTTTGTCCCCGGGTTGTAACCGGCATCTAACCGCTTTCTATCCGGCATCTTGTAATATTTGTACCCGATTCCTAACCGGTTGTTTACCGCCCCCTATACGAATTTCGTCCCCGGGTTGTAACCGTCACCTAACCGGTTTGTAACTGTGTACGCATAATATTCCTATTCGGTTCTTAACCGGACCTAACCAGTCTCTATCTGCATTTTGTCTCGGGGATTGTAAACGGTTTCTAACCACCATCCTGCAATATTTGTACCTGATTCTTAACCGGTTCCTAACCGGCCCTTACCCGAATTTCGTCCTCGATTGGAAACCGTCACCTATTGTCTTTGACAATATTTAATTCCAGTTCACGAATTCCAAGTCAAGTGCCTTTTAGGAACCGGTTAGAGGCCAGTTAGAAGCTAACTTTAGTCTGACAATATTTAATTTCTCTTTTCGATTGCCGGATAGAACCCGGTTAGGACCGGTTAAAACACACACCAGTATCAACTGCCTTTTAGGAACCGGTTAGAGGCCAGTTAGAAACTAACTTCAGTCTGACAATATTCAGTTTCTGTTCACAAATTCCGGGTAGAACCCGGTTTGGACCGGTTAAAACACACAAGTGTAAAGTGCCTTTTAGGAACCGGTTAGAGACCAGTAAGAAGCTAACTTTGGTCTGACAATATTTAATTTCTCTTTTCGATCGCCAGATAGCACCCGGTTAGGACCGGTTAGAACACACACGAGTGTCAAATGCCTTTTAGGAATCGGTTGAAGACCAGTTAGAAGCTAACTTTGGTCACAATGTTTAATTTCTCTTTTCGATCGCCGGATAGAACCCGGTTAGGACCGGTTAATAGACACACCAGTATCAAGTGCCGTTTAGGAACCGGTTAGAGACCAGTTTGAAGATAACTTTGGTCACAATATTTAATTTCTCTTTTCGATCGCCGGATAGAACCCGGTTAGGACCGGTTAGAAGACACACTAGTATCAAGTGCCTTTTAGGAACCGGTTAGAGACCAGTTAGAAACTAACTTCAGTGGGACAATATTTAATTTCTATTAGGATCCGGTTACATTCCAGATATTGAATTTGAGACCAATTAAGAACCGGTCAGAGACGGCTAGAAACCAAATGGGTTTCTATCCGGTTTCTATCTGGTTTTTATCTGACATTTCAGGCAGGGATTCCCAACATTTTCGAACGATGACGTGCTCAGAATTTCGTAATTCATTGATCAAGAACAAGACTCGCGAGATTTGAATTACGCATCTATATTGTTTTCTGAATTTTCCAGTGTTAATGTTTCAATTCATGTTGTCAAAGTTTTTATACATATGAAATCATGTGTTAGGCATCATACTCTTCAAAAGTAATAAAGATGCTTTCCGAATTGATGTATTTTATATCAATTTTCATGTATTTCAGGTTTAATTTATTTATTTAATTTCCGTATCTCGTCTCTCTTACTCGAATGAATATATTTGTAGGTAGAAGAAGGATAAAAGATAATAAAATTGACCCTCTGATATGATTAAGTTAACACTCCGAGATAATCAAGCTAAAATTCCTGAGATAATCAGGTTTAAGCTCCAGGATCGTCAACTTTACACCCTGGGATAGTGAAGCTAACCGTCAAACTTTGACATTCCATGGAAGGTACGCTACACCATCTGTCCCATAGTTAAAACTCAAATATAGTCAGTCTGACACTCTAGATGTTCAGGCTGGCTAGCCATTTTTCTCCGTGCAGGGAGGGGTGAGGTGGGTTTAGGTAAGATATCACTATGAAATAATGTTCGTCTAGATTGATGGTTCTTTTGTCTCTTTCGTTGAAAACATTCTTTAGCAAAGAAAGGGCGAGGTGGTAGAAAAAATCTGACCTAATATTGGTCAGAGTGGGTCAACAAAATGATTACAAATTATTGATAAAAAGTAACAAATATGTATATTAACATATGTATAAAGTTTAAACAAAGATCCCAGCATTTATTGATTCAACACGGAAAAAATTTGACTGTCTTACAGAATTTTTAGTTTAAATTATGAAAACCCGGTTCGACGTGAAGGCGTCATCGAATCAGAAAAATCTCTTCGACAACCAATTTAGGAAAGGGGGAGGGCCAATAAAGCAATTTTTGGGCAAATGTCAGAACTGACTCAACGTCGGTGTTTTTTTATCCTTTGTGTGTGTCTCATAACCTCTTGAAATGATTTCGTCCTAGAGGCATTTGATTCGTTATAACGAGAATATAAACTTTTTCGATTGACTTGGAATTCCATACTTTGGCTTTAATCATGTAAGGTTTCAGATAGTTAACGTCAATGTCACACCAATGTACTCTATTAAAATGAACCAGTGAGAATTCACTGGTTCATTCAGTGGAATTCTGGCACTGGTTTAATCAGTGATGTTCACTGTTTTCTGAGTACCAGTAGTCATCTGGTCGTACGCCTTGTCTTTAACCTGTTAGGTATGACACTTATCATTCATCAGTATTGTGGTAACATTTGTAAAATTATCTTTTAAAAACCGCACTTCACTCTCACGACAATAAATGAAGGCCGGGCTGCAATATAATGGGATATAATATGTTGCGCCTAATTGTGGGAAGAACCGTCGTCATGTCAACGTATCGCGTCCATCAAAGTCAAACCCAAGCGCCCAGGGGCCTTCCCACTGCCAAGCAAAAGATATTATATCCAGACGACTAGAGGTTCATGTCTTTGTCCGCGTGGAGCGCTATATCACTAGTTCAATCTATTTGATCTATCTATCTATTCAAGCTATTTGAGTTGACTCATTTACTGGTTCACCCAGCCAAAGTGGAAAAATCACTGGTTTACCACAGATAATTCAAAATACTAACTGAACCAGTGACAATTTCACTGGTTCAGTTCAAGAGAGTACTCTGTCAAAAACTTTGCCGATATATAATGTAAAAAATACGTCAGAGTCGTTCTTCTTATCGAATTCGCTCACTCTTTTAATTTGAATTAGTAAAAAACTACTAGTTGGTAGTAGTTTTCTACTAATTCAAATAGCGCCGATTCGTTTACTGCTAATTAGTAAAAGTCTACTAATTCGATGGGCAAAAATAACCGACTAAATGAATTAGTAAATGTATTGCTGGTAACTATTTCAAACGGTAGTTTTAAAAAAATTTAAAAACTAACGTTTTGGTTTCTTTTTTTGGTTTGGTTTTCTTACAAATTTATGTGTCTTGTTTCAAATGCAATATTTTACCCTGAAAAGATAGAAATTTGAAGCGGTTCAAATTGAATTTGATATAGTACCCACTGGAAAAGACATTATTTATAATAAACTCGAGAATAAACTCGCGATACTGTATAATATTCCGAGGCGATTGTTTTGAAAAATGCAAAATATTTGAATGGCTCCGTACTATGAAAAATTACACCTGGAAAAGTGTTGATACCGCTGGAAAAAACCTCGAATTGTCAGGGAATTGGTTTCTAGGATTTGAGTAGACACCCTGAAGTGGCTGTATTATGTATCTATAAGATTTATTTTATCAGAAGTTGCAGAAGTACAAAATTGCTTCTATAATATAGGCTCTATTAGAATTGTTAGTGGATAATCGGAATTAATTTAATTAAAATTCAAACTGCAGCCTTCAAAATGGTTCACAAACAAAAGTGGTTCGCAAAACAAAAGTGGTTCGAAAAAAAATGAGCGAAAATGTTATATTGTTACACACAGCTAACGTCAGAAGGTATATTGGAAACAAAATTGCCTGTATTAATCGCGGGTTCAGACTTGATCAAGTTAAAAGGAAAAAATCCAACACAAAACAATCTGAAAACAAACATAAGAAATCGAAAGCTTACATCAGTGGAGATGATAAGTCATCCGAGGAGGTGGCCACTAGTAACCAAAAATCCGAAGAGGTTACCAAAGATATCATTTCCAACGAAGATCAAGACAGCGCATTTGATGAGGATTAGGTAACATTT
Organism: Andricus curvator; assembly: GCA_932195095.1. NCBI lineage: Eukaryota > Metazoa > Arthropoda > Insecta > Hymenoptera > Cynipidae > Andricus > Andricus curvator. The sequence goes on from CAKNYM010047728.1 coordinate 21,084, forward strand.
GAAATTAAACAATTTTGATTGAAAAACTTTTGAAATTGAACACTGTAAAGTTAACATTTTCATAATTAGGCATTTTCAAGTTCAGACGTTCAAAATTCAATAGAAGCCCCTCTTTATAGCTCATGAATGCTTTCATTTTTTTTTAGAGTAAAATTGTGTATGACTGAAAGCTTCCAAATAAAAATTGGTGCAATTTTTATATCTATCAGTTTAAAAGACAAGAAAATAATAAACAATTCTCTTTGGAAGATTAAAATTAACCCGTTTTTAGTAAAATAATGGTATAAATAGGACGTTTTAGAAATACAAGTTATATCAAAAACATTATTTAAAAAAAAAATTATATTAAAACATCTATGCTTTGTTCATTTGCAGATTTTCACTATGGAAAAGTCCATTGATGGCATAGAAAACCTAGAAACATAGACACATAGAAAAATGTATATAAAGAAATATACATTAAAAATTGTTTAAGAAGTCACAGTTGTTTAGAGTGATGCACGACTGATTTATTGATCATCCTGATCCTTCCGAACTTGTAAACCGCAGTCACGTAGGGTAAAAGCATAGCCATACAACATAAACTTACAACGAAATTGCTGGCAATAATAGATCTTAAATAAGATGTCGCGCTTGATGACGTTGCAGAATCCGCATGATAAATGAATTCTTCCAGTGCATCAACAATAGCTTTGAATTTTTTTTTGAATCTTATGAACCCATCGTGATTGTATTACGCACCTCCTCCTTCGATCATCACTTAGCGAAGAAAGTGGTGCACAAATTGCTCCCTTTGAGATCAACATGTTAATTTGATCTGTGATTTGAATCGTTTCATTTTTTGACCATTGATATTCTTTTGGAGGCCATGGTTGAATCACTTTCCTTGAGAATGGTATTTCATAACCTGCAATCCATTGTAAGAAGTTTCATCCTTAAAAAATTTCTTCCACGTAGATGAAAACTCTTTTAACCTAACCCCTATGATACTCACCGGCGATTTTATTTTCCTGTGATCGGATATAGGATGCAAAAATCCAAATATTCACGGAGAAAAATGGATGTTTAAATGTAGATGTTCAAAGGGTAAGATTGTTCCGCCTAACATGCAGATATTCATGCCAAACATCTACTATCTTTTAGAGATGTTAGGCGTAAAAATATTTTTATGTTAAACTGTAACATATTCAGATGTTAAAATCATCTGAACGCATGCGCATTGCGCATTCGAATTTCACGACTATATTTGACGGCTATATAATTTCGATATTACAATTATGGAATATTACAATTTTTGAACATTTTCAAAGAATCAAAATTAGCTATCCTTAATTAAAATTGTATAACGAGTTTTGTCTGTCTACACGACGGAACAATGTTCTTAAGTTTGAGGTTATATTGACTCGAACACCTTTGAACATTTGACACGTGATTTGACAAAATGTTTGTGAATTTATAATAAAATATGAGTTTAAGTAACCTCAAATAAATAGAATTTTAAATGCAGATTACATATTATTCGTTCTCAGCTTACTTACCCCGTTTTTATTTTTTATTTTGAATTAAAATATTAAACATAACCTCAGCTAGACTGAATGTATTATCTGATCGGCATTTCATACCCTGTATCGGTTTTTATTTCATGTACGAAAATTCAAGGTTAGTTTTAAATTCACAAATAAGTTATCAATTAATTCCTTAAATGCTCAGAAATAAGTAAATTCCTCAAATATTTACAGCCGTTAGTTGACATAACCATACATGTAATATTTCGGATATTTCAGGTTGAACATTTTGGATGTTTCAGAGTAACATCTCACTTTTGAATATCTACAGATCCTAACTTTGAACATCTAGATTGCTGTCCTATAGTTAAACATAAAATATGTTAACCCTGAAGATCTAGATGTTACGTTTAAACATCCATTTTTCTCCGTGTTCCTATTCTCGCACCACATCCATATCTCTTTAGCGATTTTTCTTAACTTTTTGAGCTGGATATCACCCATTCTATTTATATATTATATGGCTGTGGTGTTATCTATACGAAGCAAAATATTGCAATCTTTTAATTTCGCTGCAACGAGGTGATGATCTTCAGGAGGAGGTGCTTCATACAATTACGATAGAATTTCACTTAGGTAAGTTAGTTTAATCGTTTAATTATCAACTTATCTAGTTTCGCACATCGCTATAATGTTTTTCAATTTGTTTTGAGGAAATTTTAAAACATTTTTTCCTTTAAGCAATATGTTTACTTTGTAGAAGACTTGAAGAAATTCCCAACATATTTTATAACGCCAATAGTGTTTCGAGGTGATTGCATTTGGCAATAATGACATAGAGCCATATTTAGCGAATGAGAGCAGCAATGCTGAGATCAAAGCGATCGATAGCAAAGACCTCCCAAGGCCAGTAAAGCTGTTGACTTAAATTCCTTGTGTATTCGTGGAAGAGCTAAATGGAAGTTAAAATGGATTCTAGATTAAAAACCTACAAGCCTTTCCCGTCTGGATTTCATCCAGATCAAGACACACCATGCTAGAGGAGAGTCTGCTATTTTAAGAAGACGTCTGCCAGCAAACAAACGGCTTTTTCCCTAATACAAAGAATCTTGGTCTTACATGGGTACACCGATTATTATTATTATTATTATTATTACACCGATTTATTTATTCGCCATTGCTGAAATAACTGACGCCCCATAAAAATAGGCTTAAATTCATCGCAACGGATTGCTATTCGATATTTGAATCACTTACATCTAGATACATTGTTTTTGTCATCCGTAGTCATTAAACAGCAATTCTACCCAAAATTATATGGATGAAATAATGACCACATCTATGACTCCAGATTTGGATACACTGTACTCAATAATATTAATTCTCTTGTGTTCCTATCACGAAGGAAAACATCTTAATCTGCATTTCGGCATCTGCATTGGTTGAAGTAATAGCAGACACCTCATTAGTTCTTCGAAAATTGTATCCACGACTATCGATTTCAGTTTCCATGTAAAAAGTAGTTGTAGTGCATTTCTTTCCTTTCTTCCGTGTGGCTGATATTTTAGTTCCTCACCCATCATTTGATAGGACTTCGCCAATACATATATTACGATCGCGGATTACAAGATCAAGATTTATTAAAGTTTCTTTATCTAGCTTCACGTTTCCATTTAGCCAGTGTTCTTAAGCTTCATACCCGTGCAGTATAAACAACTGACAACAAGTGAGTACTTCATCAGCAGCAGAAAGGAGAGCTCTCTTAACTTGATAATGTATTTGTGCATTGAAGGATGCAGAGGAGAGTTAACTATTATAGCTGCGAATATTCTTGTAAAAGTTCCTTGATTTTTCGGAAGTTTCATTAAATAATTCAAGTAATTCTTTCACCGGAATAAGCAGCGGATCAAGACATACTTCTCCAAGGTTACAAAATTCATTAAAGAACTCATCCATGTTTGCTACTTTTTCGTCAAAAAGTCTTCCACCATAATACTTACAAAGTATATTGATTGCGTCCATATAATGTTCATTAATATGATTAAATTCTTTAGAAGCATTATTGCTATTTAAGTCGTTATCGTGTACACGACCTTAACATTCCACTTCGTTGAAAGAATTGTGAGAAGTTGAAGCCAAATTGAATTGTGACAATTAGATTAATGGAGGGCGTTCCAGTTCTACAACTATTGAATTAGCGACATTTATGTCGTTATCTTGTTCTATGTTTTGACATTCTATATGGTGTAAATAATTTTCAGAAGTTGAAGCCAAATTTAATTGTTATTTAATTTTTATTCATGTCGTTATGTTGTTCAATATTTTGACCGACTACTTGGTTCAAATATTTTCCAGAAGTTGGAACCAATTTAATTGTGACAATTTAATTAAATCAAGGCGTTCAAATTTTAACCCATTCGATTAATATTTACCCACCAAACATGGACTTTGGAATTTCCCATGGGATTTACATGGGAACTCCAAATTTTGGAAAATTATAAAACGGCGGCTATTTATATGGACCCGAAAGTTCTATTTCCTTTTACTAACAAAGGGTGACCAAAAATTATGGAAAATTTATTTTTTCTTAAGCAAATGCATGCTCTCAAAATCCAAAATATTGACAAAATGAAAAATGGCGTACAATTCAAAACTCAAAAATACCTTTTTTCCACAGTTTTCAACGAAATACTTTGAAACTTCGAGAAAACAAACTGCTTGGCTTCAGAAACTGTAACATAATTCGAGAAAATAAGAATTAAAAAAAAAAATTAAAAAACTGCAGAAAATTAGATTTTTGGGAAACGGATTTTATTACTTTATTGTTACAGAATTAAATTCAATTATGTGAATATTTGAAAGTTGAACTAAACAAAACAAAGGTCAGTGTTTTTCGCGATAGTCTTTTGTTTACGAAGCAACCAAGTCCTTCTTGACTTCGCCGTTCTAGTGTTTCGTTAAGAGTCTTTTGTTTTAAACGGTCGGAAAAAAATATGTAAATCATTGAATTTGGCTTGAGTTTTCATTACAAGTATAATATTTTCAGACTAAAAAGTGGAATTTTTTTAGTTCTACTTTTTGTTACACCTCAGATTGATATCTTGGGGAGCAAAGTGCCTTCCAAAGAATAAGTGCTACGTTTCATTGGATAGAAAGATAGTGGAAGGTTAACATTTTGGATTTTGAGATTTTGCATTCGCCTGAGAATAAATTCTGAAATTTTTTCCCAATTTTTGGTCACCCTTTGTTACTAACATTAAGAATCATCTTCTGTGGGCCCATTTAGATGGCCGCTATTTAGAGATCTTCCAAAATATTGAGTTTGTGACTATAAAGATATTTTAAGCATCTCGTGAAAATTTGTATTAACGGAGATTTGTTCGTTTTTGTGCGATTTCTCCCATGTAAATCGTTTTTTGTGATTGAAAACGATATTTTTAGAAAATTTCATTAATTTGAATTTATTATCATTATTTGTCTTTAATAATAACAATGAATATAAATATCAGTACTTTATATGAAACTTCGATTTGAACTACTTTCCAATCATCTCCAAAAAATCTTTCTCTATTTGATCATTCTTTTGATATTGCATAATCTGGGCTTCTAGTGTATAGGTCTCAGAAGCATCTCCAAGAGGTGGACAACCATACTTATTGTAATTCGGCATCATTTGTTTTATTAGGACAAACTGTGTCTTTAGAAATCTTCGAAAGTTCAATAGAGTGAAAAATATTTACCGGCGAAAAATATATGCATAACTTATTTTTAGTTCATAAATTGCAAATAATCATTTCTATTTTTTGTATTAACAATTTTTTTTCTTTTATTAATACTTTCGAATAACCCCGTTATAGTTAGCAATGTCTTTAATCTCGACCAATGGATAATCTAATTACCAGCATACAATTTTTGAAATGTATGGAACTAAAAAATCTGTAATATTCATTGCATTATATTTGGAAGAATTATTTTACATCATTTATGTAACAACTAAAAACAAAAATTTAATTTAAAAAACGAACACAAATTTGTCAATGAGAAGTGAACTGGAACCTCATTTTGTTGCACCAGGTCTCTCACTTTCTCTATCTCTTTTCCCCACACCACAAATTTAATTTTTTTCCCATCATTGACAAAAATAAATTTAAGCAATAATTCGTACCAGCTATCACTTACTGTTGTTGATCTTTTAAACCTGTATACATACAGAAGCACCTCACTAGAATAAATAATCAATTTTATTTATTGAATTAAAATGATTAAAATAAAGATTATGTGTATTAAATGAAAATATGAAAATGGCACTAAATGGTTCTTTCAGACTTCCGGATGGAATCCAACACCTCATTGGTAGTGTACTTCCGTTCTTCATTTTCCGAATTCACATTGACACCAATTTTACAAAAAAAAAAAACGATTAAAATTAATCAATTCAATATGTTATAATGATTTTATAAAAAGTGTATTTGTGAGACTAATTTTTTCCGTTTGTTTACTGAACATAAGAGAGTCACCATAGCAACCAAGAAAGAAACCAAGACTTCTGAAGTTTGTCATGTATCTTTTTTAAAAAATACGGAATAGGATGACACTTGCAACCAATCATAAACACGAGTTTCCAGACAACAATAGTTCCGAGATAGTTTCGAGATATTAATCGAACTGGGCGCCATAACCTCTTTGATAATTGGAAAATTGCAAATGATAATTTCTATTTCGTGTATTGAGAATGTTTTTAAATGAATATATTCGGCTGTTTCAACAATAGTCTTTTTTTCACCAACCCAAACTTTTAATGACGGTCATTTTGTTAATTGAAAGCTCAATTTAAACATTTCCATGGTTTCATTTATTATCTTCAGGAACGTTTGCCCAGGCTCCTTCCAAGTGTAAAATCTGCGTATAAAAGAATTATGAATGTAAATAGTTAACAACTAAAAACAAAAATTTATTTACAAAATTAACACAAATTTGTCAGTAAGGGATCGTCCATATATTACGTGAGCCATTTTTCTTTTGTTTAAATAAAGATGAGAACAAAATTGTTGTGAAGTTGAGGACACAACGGCATAAACAAAAGAAAAACGGCTTAAGTAAATTTGACGTTTCGTCACCAGTTTGGCAACCTCATCAGAAAAGACCATAGTTAAATCTATTTGGGAAATTTACATAGAAAATTACATACAATAATTGCCTAAATGTATATTTTAAGATATAATTTTTTCAAAATATGAAAACTTACCATTAAACCAGATATTAAATTCAGTTGAAAGTTATATTCTGAAGGAGGAGAATTGAGAAATTTTCTCCAAAATCAACAAAAACAACCACAATCATACATTGTAGTAAAAGTAATACGTATAAGATCCGTATATAATTTGTGAAGAAGGATCAATTTGGTTAAAAAATTACATTATTTTTGCCGAAATCCATTTTCGTACCGGTTTTGTCATCTTTCTCTTTTTTTAAACACGGAATAAAATGTCACCTTTAACCAATCATAAACACGGGTTTCCCGACAACAATAGTTTCAAGATAGTTTCGAGATATTACTCGAAAATGGCATCCAGATCTTTAGGCTCGAGTAAAAACCTGGATGTTGATGTTTCTCCGGGTCCTGAAGCATCGCTCTTCCTCTATTGTATGCCTGCCCGTGGTTGGTCTCAGTGTCACCTCTCTTTCTCTTTTGCGGCTTATTCTGGCTGCGGTAGAGTAGGCACTCCGCTTAATTACATAGCCCCTTTTCCGGAGTTGTTCGGCATGGTTTTGCAGACGTTGTAACAAAGTTACAAGCACCCCGCTACGGTACAACCCTGTGGGCCTAGTACCAGGAGTGGAGAGAGCAACACTTCCTGATTCTAACACCCAAATCCTCGTACTGGAGCGTCAGTCGTGTGCTACCTACCTACCCGGTGATCAGAGTACAGAAGTGCCCAACCCCTCATTTTGCTACAACAACGCCACGCGATCTACAGGATCCAGTTCAACCGATCGATCAAGAATCAACCCGATCTTGAGGTACCTTGGCTTCATCGCCAGAGTACCAAGTCACATCGCTCGCCCGCTCTTGACTTTGCCGCCCGGTTCGGGCTTACCAAAATAACGACTCACGAGAATCAATTTCTATAAGTTGGTTAATAAACCATTTTTATATGTACCTAACTGTAAATCAATGACTTCACCTTGTTTCTCGACGCTCCAATTCCTTGCCCTTCCCTTAATTTGCGAGATCCCTCATAACGTTGATGTGAAAAGTGCGAGAGCTCTGGGTGTTTGTCGCACCACCGAGCATGCAGTCGTGCCACGTAAGGTTCTTGTTCAGGGGCTATACTGGTATTGTAGTACTCTAGCAGGTCGTCATTGAATCGACCCGTCCATCTAAAAGTATCGAGATTCCGCCTGTCCATCGCATTGAATCCGTCTTGATTGGCTCCCCCAACTCTAGGGTAGTCTGCACTGTTGTTCGACCGATTGTCGAGAGCCCTGCGCGTTCGATTGTTTTGAACCGCACTTACTACAATTATGTTTGTTCGCACGAGCAACTAGGAAAAGGGATTCGTCCATCTTTGTAGAGCCCCGCATGCAAGGGTAAGGCTGCATAATCTGAAAGTTCGCCCGGTTAGTTCCTTCGGGACCACCCCTGGACAATTGCCCGCGACTGCATATTAATTATCGTAACCATATTCAGCAGAAACCCTTTGTACAAAGACCTTCTATCCGCAACCCGAGGCCGCGTTCGGTGGCTTCGTCGGATACCCTTCGGTTCGATTCCAGAGGATCGAAACCGAAACGGTATTTTTTTCTTCTTTAAATCCTTATGTAGCTAATTCTTGCTATCTTTAATTATTATCTATTAAAACATGTTACCTATGTGTCCATAGGGTCATCCACAAATGAAAATCCTATCAACCTTAAATTTAAAAGGAAATTCCAATTACGTCAAGAAACATCCTTTTGTCACAAAATGATGTTTCTTGACGTAATTGGAATTTCCTTTCAAATTTAAGGTTGAGAGGATTTTCATTTGTCTCTGCAAGAATCCTTTTGCAGGAAAAATTATCCTTATGCGACTAACTTCACCTAATCTTGCAGCCAAATAATTCTATTTGGGAAAGACATATATTCACGTGGTTCAAAACAAAACAGCTAAGAGGACAATGCTTTTGTTTCAAGGCAACTTTTCCTCTGAGTGTTCTAATAAATATAATTAAATGTGTTCCAGCAAATAATAACTACGAAAGTCATCAAAAATAATTTTTTGATCACAAAATAGACGATAAATATTTGATTATACTTCAAAATAAATGATAGATTTTAAATGTAAAGAAATACTTTTCTTATCATAAATATGAATTGAAACTAATTCTTTACATTGTTAAGCACGTTACAGTTATTATGTATCGTAAAGAAGATATTTGCACATTTATTATTATAAAATATGTACGCCAAGTCAAGGGGAAATAATTTTTTCTCTTAACTGTCCTTACAAGAGGTTGACAGTAATAGCAGTGACATGTTGTGATACCTATAAATATCTAAAGTGCTCATTTATGCAGATAATTTGTTCATTTTAACAAATAGTATCAAATAATATATTTTCAACACTGAACTTAAATGGCAATATAATTGAATGGCAATTAAGAGAAAACAATATGTGTTGTTGACTTTGAGCATCCGCACAGGAAATTTATTAACATAATTTGTTTATGAAATTATCAAAAAATATTAGGAGACATATTTTATGACAATGTATCACTTTCTCGATGGAAGCAATGGATGTTAATACCAAAATATGGGACATAGGTGACACTCCCAACTATGCAGGTTGAAATTCAGACGTGCACAGTTGGGAGTGTACCATATTTGCGCGTGCACATATGGGATACGGTAAAAAAGTACAAGATGTGTGGATTATAAAGCCCTCAGGAAATAATGAGTGGACGCCATGTACGCAACGCGATCAATTCTATAAATCGTCATATGAAAATCATTCAAAATGAACAATAGCCAAGCCTCTCCATCTTTTTCATAATTGCTGCACAATAATCGTACATTAATTTCTCTCATATTTTTTGCAAGTGCTATGAATTCCAGCAACTCATTATTGCAAATCACAAGAAAATATTCGTTTTTCATTAATTATATTATTTCTATGTAGTTCTTCTCCTGTTTGAAGACTTGCTTCATTGAATTTAAAAACTGTTGAAAAAGTAGCACATTTAAAAAGTTAAATGAAAAAGTATTATTTATTTGTTATTCAATGAAAAATTCTCGCTTACAAAAAATACATCAAAATTAATTTAGAATTGAACTCTCGAGTGATTTTTGGCCAAAGAAAGTGCTTTTGGGTACACTGTGCGCCTATAGAAAATTTACTAAAATTGACATAAAAAATTCAAATGAAAAAACCCATAACCTTTTTGACTTTCGCGTAATACTATTTTGGTGGCGGCCTTCACCTTCTTAAACCAACTGGTCAATATTCATGTATACATAATTTAATAATTACAGGTGATCGTGATATACTAGTAAGAAAAGGAGATAATTCCAAGAACTTGGTGGCTCCAGAAAAGAAATGGTTGAGTCAAAGTTTGCCAACGTTTTCAAAACATGCAGGTACAACAGACTATAGGCACTTTTAAAACATTATTCTTACAGCCTTCTTGGAAATGGCTTGAAGAATTCAATTCAGTTGGCCATATACTGTGACAAATCCTGCAATTGTATATTTTCTTTTGCAGAAATAAATAAGACTTCTTTATTGGTTCCTGTGGATGTTAACGTTATGTTCCTCGCAGAGATGCAGTAGAAAATGGTGAGGTTACAAATATAATGTTTACGGCCTAATTTTTTGTATGATCCTGTACTAGACCCTGTATCAATGAGATACGAATTTCAAGAAAAGAAATTTTGTTAATAAGTATAAAGTGCCATTTATACCTTGTAAACATAAGAAAATATATTTTTCAAACTTTTTTCACAGAAAAAACAAAATGTAATCTTTACAGCGATTTCCGAGTGATCTTTACCTGCAACAAAAATTAACTTCACGTGGTAAGATTTATCCACCACATGGGAAATGATTACAATGTCAACTCTATTACATCTTGTTTTGTTTCGATGCTAAAAAATTCAACTTTATCTACTTTAAAATTACACACAACAGATATTCACTTCTGTTTTTTCTGTGTTATCAATATTCATGATACAGCAGTCGTAAAAGTTTCATAAATCCTTTTCTGACTGTCACATGCAAAGTGAGGTTAGGTTAAGTATAGTTCACCATATATCCCATTGTATGTATAATTTCCACTAAAAGTATAACTTACCTTTGTATATCAGCACTAAACATATATTGAAAGATTATTTACCCTCGGTGCTGCCACCTACGATTAGGTTTGCACCATGATCCTCATTCATTGACTTTAGGAATGTACTAATTGATCTTTAATAGACTTTTATTTTGTTTAATCCAAAATCGCAACAATGTGTAAATATATTAAATTTGGTAAGTTTTTGATCGTTCTGTAAGTTATAATTTCATTTTCGCATTTTCGTAACTTAACTTTAAATTAACAAATTTTCTTTCTTTTCACATAATTTTAATTCGCTTTATTTCCACAGTGATATTAATCAAAGCTATTGTCAACATTAATATACAAATTATATTTCCATTCTTTTTTCGAGTTAATTTTTCGATAATGATTCACATTGTTGGGATGAAGGATGCTCCAATAAGCCACGATTTGCGCAAATCAACAGCTCTTTCAGTTTTCATTTCAATTAATGTCAGGTAATGATTAAATTACTATACGTGTGATTTATGACTATTAGGTAATTCTTATTCACTTATTATTTTTTATTTAAAGAATGTTTTTTGTTATGATTATTTATTAAAATTTTTTTGAACTTCTACTTTTACTGTTATGACTATTTATTACATAAAGAATGTATTTGTTTATTCCAAATAATTCTTTATAATACATTTTTACTACAGGCTTGAAGAGGGAACACATAGAGTCCGAGACGTAGCCAATTGAAACTTAAATTTAATTTTTTGTTTATTTGACCTTTGGCACCGAAAATTTATTTATGTATCAGAGAAAAGGTCGAAACTGAAGAATGATGATATACCTACTTTATATATAGGAGGGATTTAATGATTCACATGTATTGAATAAGTAATTAATAATTTAGTAATAACTGTGTTTAGCGAACAAGGACCAACATTTAAAACAACAACAATAACAACAATATTCTTGATTAAAAATAGTTACTTCTGGAGTTCCAGTATCCTAAATTTCTAATGCAATTTCCAAATGTTAAACTAATAATAAAATTCCGCACACATGCGAATTTCTGTTCTCGTGTCACGTGTTATTCCCACTTCACTGCCTAAAATTTGCTTCGAAATAAAACATACTGGAGTGGGGTTCCCGCTTTCTTGGCGTGAGGATAACACGTGGCACGATAACAGCAATGCGCAGAAGCGCGATATGGTTTGCATACTTGGCAAACACTAGCGATTTCTTGGAGGATTCTGTCCCTCTTCCCACTTACAGGGATATTACTCCTTATGCATACTTCCTGGTGCGTGTTTTTCCATATATTCATAGTATGTTTTTTGGTATGCTTCATTGTATGCCTTTTGGATATCTTGCAGGTTTTCTGCAACATCTTGGTTGGCCAAACGGGCTTGATTGCGTGATAGAAGGGCTGCTTGAAGGTGTGCTACGATTCTTGCTTCATTTTCTGCGTCCTCAATGATTCTTGTTGACATATTTTTTAATCGAGTTGTTGGATCAGTCACTATTCGTTTGACTGGTTCAAGCTGATCAATTCTATGAACCTCTTTTTCAAGATTGTCCACACCCAATATCTTCATATCGTGAGGACTCAGTGGTACAAAGTCTCTTAAACGTCTGTCATATACTATATTCAAATTGTTAGACACATCAGTGATTGCCCTAATGTGATATTTCTGCCTATACCCAAAAATGACAGGTCCCCTTCGGTATGCAACTGAATTTCGAGCGAATCCAATCAGCCGGTCCTTATAGAATCTTCGTATATGTTGTAACTCTTCTAGACTCAACTGATTATATTTTACTTCCTCGGCAGGAGGAAGTCCGTTTACCTCGTACTCAGGAAATAGTTGGGCTAAGGTAATCGTCTGCGAACTTAATTCTGCAAGCAGAAATATCAGAAGTAGGTGAATTTATATACTTATAACCATGATCCAACCCATGCAATGTCTAGCCACGCGCAACTAAAAAAAAATTGCAGCCAATCAGCAACGATACCAGCTACACCGCCATATTGAATAAGTGTACAGCTGGCGGCTGTGTTGAATGGTAACCAAGATGGCCGTAGAGCTGGTATGTGCGAGTTGGACGAAAATAGAACGTCTTTCGGCTAGACCATGAGTTGGTTGGATCATGCTTATAACAGCGATCGGGACCTTTAGGGTCTAGCTCCGGTCCCATTAAACACTTAACAGTACAGTTTCGAAGCCACACCCTCTAAACCAGAGAGTATTAGAGAGAGTGGAAGGTGACCGTACACTGGATACTAGCGCACTCTGTCGCTTCGGGGAAGAGGCTCGTGTATTTCAACGGGAAGTTTACTTTCTATAATGCGTCTTCTCTGACAGTTAAAAATGTTTTATTTACAAACAAGTTTCATCGTAAAGAGTTTTTAATAAAAATGCCACATTACTGTAGTGTTAGTGGTTGCAACAACATCACAATAAAAAATGAACGATGTTAATTTTTTCGACTTCCAGCGAACCGGACAACGTAAGTACAATAATAGCGAATACAATTTTTCTTGTAGAAACAATATGAAGGGCGTCTATATAACCTCCCCAACGTGATATGAAAATTAAAAAAAAAAGAGTAAATTTTAACAATAAGTTGCAACAATCACAAATAATGTAACTCGTTAACCGCAAGCAAGAGCAAATTTGAATAAATATTTGTATTTTGCAGTCGTGAAGAATGGATACAATTCGCTGAAGTTGAGGAAAGCGTTTGTCTTGATTTTCAGATTTGTAATTACCATTTTGAAGAAAAGTGATTCAAAGCAGGTAAGTAATTTTGTTGATGTAATTATTATAATATTTCTTTACAATTCTTTATAGCTACTTAAAACAGTTTTTTTTTAATTCATAATAATTTTAGCTTTTGATTCAGTGAAATATAATGTTCAAAACACTGTAAACTGCAAAATGTAGAATTTTTACCTTTTATAAATGATAGAGTTAAAAGATTCAGTTCCAAAAATATAAACCCATGTTATCATTTTCATTGCTATAAATTAAAGAATCAATCAATGAGCTTTAAATTTTTCAAAATTATATTATTTCAATTAATTACAAATTTTAATTAATTGAAAACTTGAAATGATTTCAAATAATTTGAGCGAAGTGTATGTACCGACAAAATTTGGCTATTCGTACCGAAATTTCAGTGCAACTAGCCACAGCCTAATTTAAAACAAAATGTAGATTTTTGCAGAATTCAAACAAAAAATTTAGAATCTTTTTAAGACTTGTAAAAGGCTTCGAAAGAATAATAACATTTTCTTATGATTCCTAGGAAAATGGAAACTTATGTTTCATTTTCAAAAATTATTTGAAGAGAATATTTAAAAATATTTTAAAAGATTTCCGAAATTGTCAAAAAAGAATCTGGAAGATTTTAAGGATTTTTTTTTTAATTTGCAGGCTTTTCTAAAAATTGTAGGAAAAATGTGATTAATTGAAAAATTTAATTAGTAGGTCAGAAAAAGATTTTTCACACACTTCGTTGAAATTACTTGAAATCATTTCAAGTTTTAAATAAATTTTGAATCTTTTCAAAACTTCTAAATATGTCTTTAAATTACTCAAATTTTTTCTACAAGTAATAAGTGTTTAATTGTTATTTATGCATAAAAATGCAAAGTTCAAAGATTAAAAGCTCTTCGAAATTTTAACGATTCAAAGCTTTCTATGTCAAACAATTCAGTTTAAAATTGTTCACTTTTAAATGCTCGTCTTCACTTTCAATTCCTCGTTTTAAGTGAACAGTCACACATTGCTAAATATTAAGTAATTATTCTTTTTCTTCATTAAAAAATTTCAAATTGAATGGGTTGAAAATTGAATATTGTTATTTAATATTCCTAAATATCTAATATTGTATTTGATATTCTTGTATTTTGAATTGATTTAGAATGTTGTTAAATCAATTATTGTTCACTTTTTAATACTCAAGGTACAGATCCACTTTTAAAATAATTTATTCATATTACCAGTTGATAAAATAAAATTGTGATGTGATTTTTCTTCTAAAACTTTATACACTCGACTTGTATACTTTGTACATGCGGCTTGTATAACTTATATTTGTTTGTATTATATGTTTATTGTAAATAAGAGAAATTAGATTTACACAGTATACCCAAAGTATACTAAATTATGGACTTCGACGATTTTTATACATTTATATTAGTTATTTTTGATAGATCTTGTATTTTTTTGCATTGTATGTCTATTGTAAATGGGAGGAATTAGATTTACGCAGTACACCCCAAAGTATACTGCAATATGGAATTCTGCGATTTTTATATATTTGTATTGGTTATTTTTCATTAATAAAATATGTATTGTTACAAAAAATAAATTATCTATTATTATTACCTTCTTTAAATAGTAATTAATCCAGTAATTAAAAATTTTAAAAATTTTCATGGATTTGAATTTCGCGGCCTTCAGGTTTAGTTCCTTCCCCGAAACTGTAGGAGCGCTGAAACTCGTGTACTGTCACGACCTGACTTGAGCGCATTCTGTGAATTTATTTGAAACTAAATTCCTTAATCGATTATTTTACGCGGTTTTAATTAAATCTTCTAATCGCCGTCTTATGAAAATAAGAAATCGGGTGAATTTACGAGAATAAAATTAACTCAGCCAGGTAACATTTATTGAAGTAGGTTTACAAGAAGAACTTGAAAGTTGAATAAGTCCGAGACCGAATTTAAGCTTTGCGTTAGAGAAACGAACTTTCCGAAAGAAGAATGCAAATCAATCTGACGATCATGTGTGAAAA
>CAKNYM010047728.1:36694-63816 GCA_932195095.1 Andricus curvator
CTTTCCGAAAGAAGAATGCAAATCAATCTGACGATCATGTGTGAAAAAGCTGTTCTCTGGACCTCTCTGAAGATTTTCCCACCCTAGAACCCGGGACTCTTGGGCGTTTACTTATCAACTCATTGGTGGAAATCATCTCCCAGAATTAGTTTTGACTGCTTAATTGGTTCGTGGTTTCCCCAATTTTGGTTGCGTAGGCGGATCCACTTACGGCCCCTTCTTGGCGCTTTTCTCGAGCCAACGCACCCCATCAAGGAGAGTGCAGTCATATCACCCTGTCACATAAATTATACCGTACTTGAACTTGAGGTCTAGCTAGCCTTTTCACACATGCCCCATCGCCGAGACTTTTGGGTCTTTTATTGTTATTAGCATATCAAATTTCAAATTCAGAGGAGACATTCTAGAGTATGGTTTTCTTTAGTCGGCTATTAAAATGTCAAAAGTTTGTTTTCAATTTACTCTGGGAATTAAATAACGAATGCTTTCGAATTTTTATGTGATATTTCAAAAAAAGGGAGAAATGTTTGCCTCTAATATATCTAGTCGTAAAAATGGTTCTCAGACTTAGAACAGAAATTGGTAATTAATACTAAAGTGATTTTTCTCTCGAGCATAGTTATCTAAAATATAAATCACTATAATTTACTTTTACTCTCTAGCTATCTTTCGAGTTCTGTATATAATTTCTAGCCCTTGTAATAAAGTGATATTTATAACTAAAATAATGACATAAAACGTGAGACTTTTCCTCTAAGTTTCTTGACGATTTGTAGAGCTGTAAAATAAATCTTAAAGCTAATTATTTATGAGGCGAGACTAGTTTTTGAGTTCAAGTGCATTTTAAGAGCGTTTCAAGATTATAAAATAACCCAGACCTAGGCTCGCTGTCTCATGAAATAGAAATTCTTATCATTAATTTTATTCTAAAGTCTCCTTATTGGATCTACAATTCTGCCATATTAATCTAGTTTATTAAAGTTCGATTTCAGTTTAGATTTGAATTTGCCACGTGACCATAAAAGAATGACTAACGTGTAGAAGGGTGAAAGGCTGGTTTGCGGATAAGCTTTTAGTATGTTCGCTCTCCGCTAAAAAGATGAGCGCACAGGTGCGATCATCACAGTACGGAAAAATACATTGGATTCTTATGGCACCTTCCACTCTCTTTAATACCATTTATACTCTCTGCTCTAAACCAGTGCTCCAAATTCGACTCTCCAACTGCACTGAGCATGCGTTACATAAACAGTCTCATTGGCTGTGAATGGCGCGCTTTTTTGAAACGATTACATGTGTGAATCAATTTTTTATAATAAATCGTCATTGTGGAAATAATAACAATTAATTTTCAGATCACAAAATAGTCTTTTACAGTGCAAGGCGAAATAATTATTTGATTGTACTCTTTACAAATAAATCATTGATTTTCAATTCGAAGGAAGGAATTCACCTTTTTTCACCAATGTAAAGTTTATATCATTCATAATATTTTTTGTATATATAATATATATTTATATATATATAATTTAAAAAAAAGTTAAACAACCACCGCAGGGTCCCACTAAGAGCAACTGCCATCCAAAAAATGTCAATAGCCCCCAATAGCACCGCGGTAAATCACACCCACGGCCACGTCTCACAACCGTGAGATGGGTGGTCATAGGCAACGACGAAATCACAACGACAGGTCGGCGAAACCCTCGTGTCTTAAGGACACGAAGCGACCCAAGGAAGACAGCTTTCTGCATCCATCTCGCAAGTGCCTTGGCATATTTTTGGCACGCGGGTATGGCTTTAAGGTGACGAACCAGTGATAGTTTCGCACCTCCAAGAGCACCTATCACAAGGACAATTACTTGTACCGAATATTTTGGGTACAGTCCTTGTAGCTCTCTTTTAAGGTCTTGATACCTCTCCTCTTTTTCTTTCTCCTTTGCAGTGATGTTGTATTCGGACGGAGCCGAGAATTCGATCACGAATATAGTTTGTTTCTCGAAGTCTTGGAGAACAATGTCAGGCCTCGAGTGCGCAACGGAGACTGCTGCCCGAAAATCGTAGTTCCAGAAAATTTGGCACTTCTCGTTTCGGACAATCGACTCTATCTCCCTTGGAGCGTTCGACAGGGCAGGGTCGCGGCCAACACCGTAACAGCGACAAAGACGATAATAAAGCACTCTTAGGGCCGCATTATGTCTATAGATATACGTCGTTCCCGCGTGGGTCGGACACCCTGACAGTATGTGTTCTAGGTACTCAGCGTGTGCATGACACGCTCTGCACCTATCACTGGGAACTTCTCGACATAAAATGCGCTTACGGTATGCTAAGGTGGAAATGACACCGTCCTGGCATGCGAAAATAAAACCCTCTGTACCTGAATTAAGCCCTGATGATTTGAGGAAAGCAAAAGTTTGCTCCTTCGACAAGGACTGTTTTTCTACATTTCTGTGAAAGTTTCCGTGCATTTTCTTGTCGAGTAGCTCTTGGTGAAAATTTTCAACCTCTGCTTTCTTCACTTTGGTTTTTAGAAGTGAAGCATCTAGATGAAGTAATGCACTTTCCTCACTTCTGATGTTAAAATTCAGGCCAAGGGTCTCGGCCGCTTGCTCCGCGGCTTTGTAAAGGAACGCTCCTTCGCCAATCATCTCGTGGTTCCTGACCATCTTTAGGAGAGGATCTCTGCCATTCGCAACGATGTAAGCTGTACTTAGAACAATCCGGTTATGGAGACACTGGAGATTCAGAAGTCCGCGTCCACCTTGACGGCGTGAAATATATAATCGCGGAACTGACGAATTGAAATGCAAGCTTTTATGCATATGCATGATCTTACGTGTAATGACATCAAGGGCCTTAAGCTCGTTCTTCGTCCATTGAACTACCCCAAACGAGTAGAGTAGAACCGGGATGGCAAGTATGTTAGTCGCAGATACCTTGTTCAACGCCGACAGATTGGAAGACCAAATCTGTCGAAGAAGATGCTTGTATCTGCTTCGGAGAGACTCCTTTACTGATGTTACGTCCTGAATGCGGTTTTGAGGCACGCCCAGGTATGTGTAGGTCTCTCCAGTATTAAGATGTCTGATAACACTTATATCCACAAGCTCAGGGTCCTTGGGAACGCCAGTAATCTTTCCTTGCTTGAGATAAATTTTGGCACACTTATCCAAGCCAAAGTCCATCCCAATCTCTCCTATGTAGTTCTTAACAATATTGATAGCAGTTTGAAGTTTGCTTCTACCAGAGGCATAGATCTTCAGGTCATCCATATAAAATACATGAGTGACCTTATGCTCGCGCTGATTAGTGTCGCCACAGAGGTATCCAGGAGAATTTCGTAGTGCGAGAGATAGAGGCAAAAGTGTGATGCAAAAAAGCAAAGGGCTCATGGTATCACCTTGAAAGACGCCCCTCTGGAAGGTGACGTTGTTCGTTGTCATACGATAATTTCCAGATGAGATAGTAAATCTAGTTTTCCAAAGAGGCATCAATCTCTCTATGCATCTCACTATGTGTGGATGTACCTTCAAGCTTTCCAACAGACAGATGATAAGTCTATGAGAGGTTGAATCAAAAGCTTTCCGGTAGTCAATCCAGGCCATTGACAGGACGCGCTGATGGGCTGCAGCGTCTTTACAGACACACCTGTCAATTAGCAGGTTCTCTCGACAGCCTGCTACAACTTTTTTCGAGCCACGTTGTTCGTACATCTCTCGCCATACAGGCTCAATTCGTCGAACAATCCTGTTGTTGAGGACAGCTGTAAAGATCTTATACAGCGTGTTCAAACAAGTTATTGGCCTGTAATTCTCTGGGTTGGACAAGTTGCCTTTTATATATATATATATATATATAATATATTGTTAGAATCTGTGAATAAGACACTAATCCGAAGAGATATAAGAAGCCATAAAAACACGAGAGCTTGTATGAAAAAATGCATGGACGTGAAGGAAGCTAGAGTAGTGTGGAATTTTCAACTGAATTTTTTTTTTTAATTTAAATTTATAGTTTCAGTTTAGAAAATTAATTTTAAAAGAACAAAAAAAAAACGAATATCTAACAAAATAGTTACATTTTCAGTAGCGATTACGACTGGCTATTATCTAATTCAGGAACAATAGTTCCGATAGAAAATAATTAATTTAAAGTAACATTTTTAATTTCAAATATTTTTAATTATTTACTAAAAAATAGTTAAATTTACAACTTTTAAGCAAATCCTGGCATATATAGTCTACGTTTATATATAGACTACAGATGGACTTTTAAATCAAAAACACAAATTTTCAAAAAAATGGTTGCATTTTCATACAAAAAAGACTTTAGTTCGATTTTCAACACCAAAATATTAATTTTACACAAAAACTACATTTGCTACGAAAATAGTTAAAATTCTAACCCAAAAAACGAATTTTTAACCAAAAAGGATGACTTTTTAGCAAAATCGTTGAATTTTTAAATAAGAAAGACAAATTTAAAAAAAAAAGTTGAATTTTTATCCAAAAAACATTTCAGTTGACTTTTGAACACCGATATATAAATTTAAAATTAAAATTAAATTTTCAACAAAACAGTGAATTTTCAACCAAAAAGGATGACTCTAATAAAATTATTGCATTTTCAAACGAATAATACAATTTATAACTAAAAAGATAATCTTCAGGAGGAAGCAAACGCAACAAAAATGAAATACAAAGCGATTAAATTATTAACAAGAATATTATATCAGGCCTGCCGCAAAACTTCATTTTGAAAATTCCTTAATTTTTTCCTGAACAATTTTTCATTTTCCCTGACCAATAATATTCAAACACCAGAATCTTACCTGACTTTTCCCTGACCAATACAATTTCTTGAATTTTCCCTGATTTCCAGCTTTCCCCTGACCTACGGCCAATTATATTTTGAGACTTATTTTGTATTGATGAAGAGTAGGAGTAATCTTCAATTAAATTTTCAGCAGCCGCAGCAAGTTCATCTTTTGACTTGTTTTCATCTTTCAATTGTGTCCTCATGTCATTTAGCTTTACCTATGCCTACTACGGTGAGAATTTAGGATAATTTTTTTTATGTGCGCCGAATAGTCTTTTGTACACATCGCCAATATTAGCCGACATTGTGATAAGAAAGAAACTTTTGCTGTTCACAAAATGTTAAAACGGAAAAGCGTTTTTTGTAATACTTGCTTGTAATTACTTGCATAAAATGCAAGTAATTGATAAACGAAAATTTGACAACCGAGTGTTTAGAGCAAAGTTAGAATTTCTTCCGTATATCAAATATAGCTTATCCTATCTAAAAAAAAAGGGATGTTACCAAATATCTCGCAGGTATCAGAAACATTGTTGTCAAAAATCTGATTGGCTTTTGGATGACAGGAAATTGCTCCATGTATTACATACATGTTAAGTTTAAAAATTTAATTTGTGATTGCCATGGTAAAGAAATATTTCCTTGTCTTTCAGGATGTAGTTCAGTCCACTAGACTTAAAATGACTTCATCCACCATTGGTTGCGTTTTAGCTAATAGCATTGGGGTTAAAGTGCATTCAATGAATTTTGCAAATACCATCAGACTTCGGGAAGAGGAAATTCATTCGAATGCAAGTTATGTCACGGCTACCTTGCCTAACAATAATCCATTGTTTGATTCATTCGTGCCGATTAATGATCCCTCTTGTACAGATAATATATCTTTAAAATGATTTTGATAATCGAAATAGAGTTCAAATGTCCTCTCCTAGCCCAGCAGTAAGCGGATTGCCGACAGGTTTAGGTCAGCGAAGTAGGGATGATATTCAATTTATAGTACGAAAGTGGCACATTGGTTACAATGGAAAACGCGATAGTAGTGCGGAAGATTTTTTAACTCAAATCGAAAAATGTCGTAAGGGCAGTTCCTTATCGGATGAGGATCTTTTTAGAGTACATCCGTTTTTATTAAAACCACTCGCACAACACTGGCATACGTTTCACCGAGAAAAACGGGATACGTGGCAAAAATCTACCATCGGTTTTAGTCGTAGATACGGAAGAATAAATTTCCAAATGCGAGTTAGGGATGAGCATTATGATCCTGCGATGTCAGAAAGGGAACAATTGCAAATGACAATCAATCTTTTGCATCCAAAATATGTAGATGTCCTTCCTAAAATGGAGTATCGTACTTTTGAAGAATTGGAAGATGCTAACGAAAGTTTCGAAGCATCTAAGATGATAAGTAAAGCGTACTTACTCCCACCACCTATCCAAGATAGCGTGTGCCCGAATTTTCCTAGCGTAATAATACCAGAAAAACTGGTGGAGTGGTCGCTACTGAGAATGAACCCGCAACCTCGGATAAATCGCGCAACAGGATAAACGAGAATAATAAAAATAATAATAGGAAGCGAGGCGGGAAAGTTCCTGGTAAAAATAGCGATAGCAAAAGGAACGACCGAGCAAATAATGCGTCTAATAACAATAGTCCAACCAGTACTGCGAGTAACGCATGTGCTGTAGTATGTCTTCCAGATATTCGAATCCGCACCACAAGTAGTATTACGCGCTTGAGAGCCGTTCTCACACAAATCTGCCATTGGGGACACTGATGATCTTTGGTACACACGCAGGACCAAATTGATCCAAGAAATGTCATATCGATTTCCGGATAAGAAATGAAAAGGAAATCAGTTATACTGTCACCGCACAAACCGTCTTGCTGATCCATTGTTGCCTGATTTAGAGTTGTGGAAGGTGGTCTTGCTATTGGAACATCGTGACAAGGCAATGAGTGAAGCGCACGATACTACGACGTCTGGACACATAGATGTAGATAAAACGTTCCAACGTCTTTCGTTGCCGATATGATGGGGATATGATGGGTCCGTCCCACCTAGTCGCTCTGGTCACCAGTATTTTTTGGTTTTCCAAGATATGTTTACAAAATGGATTGAAGTTATGCCTCTTAGAGACTTCGAAGAAACTGTTATTCTTAGATGGGGAACTCATGAGGTACTGTTCATCGATAATGGCACCGAGTTTGTGAACAAATGGATTTCACAGGCTGCACCGAAATGAGGGATTAGGTACTCGAATACCCCACCGTATCATGCGCAAGTTTATCCGTTAGAAAGGGTGAATCGCATGCTAAAAAGCATTATATGATCTTTTGTAGAGGGTGATCATCGTAGCTGGGATAAAGACCTTCCCGATTCCCGCTTTGCGTATAACAACGCCGTGCATAGTTCTACTTAGGTGTCGTCAGCGCTTTTAAATTATGATAGAGAGCCTAGACAGGCTTAATCGTTGAGAAGACAGGAAGAAGGAGCGCCCGATATAGTACCGTTAGCTGTAGAGGAATAGGAATGTAGAATTAAACAATTACCGGCTCTTAGAGATCTAATCGCACATCACTTGCACGTAGCCATGGACATAGAACCTAACGAGGCGAAGTCAGGAATAATTGAGAAGGCTCATATTAAAGATCTAAAACACTATTGGTCGGAACTTAATTCACGAAAAACCCTTCTTACGGCTTGAAGATGAAAGATAAAATTGCCAAGTCCCGCCCGGGGAACCAATCGAAAAGATGAACCAGTTCCCGTCCTATGCCGGGATACCTCAGGACCGTCATTTCAGGCCCGTACAAGTCCCGCGAGCGGAACCATCGTAATTCCTTCTAGACGGAAAAAGAGTAGGCCCCGAAAATCCCGAAGCTCAGGTAAGTCCGGAACCACCACTGAACCCCAGGTTGCCGCAGATCCGACGGGAACCGGATCGAATAGCACCACCGATTACCCTCCAAGTCGCAAGAGAGGAAGACCTCGCCGAAAAACCATCGGTGTCCCGGTCGCACGCCACGTCCACCGCCGTGGTCCAGGTAGGCCCCGAAAGTTCCAAAGGAGCCATACCGAGAATTCCATCCCACCCCAAACCGAAAAGGCAGAGGAGGAGGAGGAAGGACCCCGCCATAGTAATTCGGTTTCGACTCGTTATCGGAAACTCACGCTCGAATAAAAAGACTAGTTCACTTCTAAGAGCTTTATAATTTAACATTTCTCAAAATTCTAGTCTGAAATTTTGAGAGCTTTTGATTGAAAATTTGTCAATTTCAAACACTATTATTTTGAAATTATTTATCTTTAAATGCTTTTATTTAGAAATGTTACAAGTTCATCTCTCGGAGGCGCCAGCATTGAGATTCGGTGAAAAAGGTCACATAAGAAACGTCAATTGGTAAGCAAAGGCATCAGTCAGCAACTCCACATCATCACACTTGTCAATTTTAGATATGCCTTTTTTGTTTTGTTGCGTGAAAATGTCGAAATTCGAGCCGAATAAGCGGCATTTGCGGGAAGTTTTGCTTTTTGCCAATATTAGTGAAAGAAGGTGTCGCGAATGGTTTCAACGCTACAAAAATGTAAATTTCGACATAGAAGACAAGGAGCGTCATGGACACGTGAAAAAGTTCGAAGACAGAGAATTGGAGGCTTTAATGGATGAAGATTCTTGTCAAACGCAGCAAGAACTTGCAGATTTATTGAACGTGGTAAATCAAGCCATTTCCCATCGTTTGAAATGCTTGGGAATGATCCAAAAGCTAGGACATTGGGTGCCATACGAGTTGAAGCCACGAGACGTCATGCTTCTGAACGACAATGCTCGGCCACATGTTGCTAAGGTCGTCAAAACGTACATGGAAACACTGAAATGGGACGTCCAACCCCAACCGCCGTATTCTCCAGACAACGCTCCTTCCGATTACTGCCTGTTCCGATCGATGACGCATGGCCTGGCTGAGCAACACTTCCGTTCTTACGAAGAGGCCAAAAATTAGGTCGATTCGTGGATCGCGTCAAAAGACAATCAGCTTTTTCGACGCGGAATTCACATGCTGCCAGAAAGATGGGGAAAAGTTGTGGCTAGCGATGGACAATACTTTCAAGAATGAGTATGTAACCATTTGTCAACAATAGAGCCTCAAATTATGAAGAAAAACGCGGTTTTCTATTTGTACTCCCTACTACTAATTTGAATCTTTTTTGGCTATTTTAGTTGAAGGCAGCTGAGATGGGGTTCGTTAAATGTGCTACCGGTATTTCTTGAGGGTTGCTGAATATTACTGCGGCGATGGCGATATTACCTGAGTTTTTGAAAGATGTTTGGTTTCATTATCTTTCATTTCAAATTGTATTGGCTGTTTTAGTTGAATGCAGGTGAGACTGGGTTCGTTAAATGTACTAGGGGTTGTTTTTTCGGGTTTTGAATAATAATACTGTGGGGGTGAGGATATGGAATGGAGTTTACTATTTTGAATTAAAATTTTTTTGATTTTTCAGTCGAAGGCAGTTGAGCTGCAGAAAAATTAATTTGACTGGACTAGAGTGGTATCTCGAAACATTCCACGAGAACTTAGGCCGTTTCTTTGAACTCTAAATATCTCGTAAGCCGTAAGAAATACGCCAATCGGGAAGTGGTTTTTGAAAACGTGTACTTTTAGGTAGATTGCCATGATTCTTTCAAGAAATTTTTAACTGGTCTGTATTTGAGCCACTGTTACAAAATGTAATTAAAATTGTATATATAATATATATGATATGAAATGGCACAATAGGCTTTATAGCTTGAGCGCCAGGGGTGCGACCTCACGGGCCCCCCGCCTACATTACAACTAACTAACTATATTTGATATGATATTATATAATTATATATATTCACCAATAGAATTGAGGAAGACTGCTAAAGCGATGAATGGAGAACCGACGTCAATCCTCATTCTCTATTATAGATTACACTGATTTGCAAAAAACTTCGTTAAGAACGTAACTGAAGAAGAAATAATTTATCAAATGTTGTCCTGTGTATACCGTTAAGTCAATTAATTCCAGCAATATAGAGCGTTACGAGTAAGTGAAACATATGGCAAATGACTCATAAACGCGTCTATTACGCACTTATGGATATGTGTGATTAATAAAAATATTCGTATTTACAATGAGATCATGAAAATATTCCGTACGCATTTGGAGTGAAGTGAGGGGGGAGGGCTGTCTTCATGTCTCTATACTATATGTATCACGTATTTGCTGTATGGACTAGATAAAATATTTTCTTTATCTCTTTTGTTGACTACTTGCTATCTTTCTAGAATATAGGTTTAAAAAATGTCAAAACAATTCAGCTGTGCAGTCTGATAAAAGTTTCTTCGATTAAAAAACAATTTCTGTGAATCAAAGAAATTTGCGCATTCCTATTTAGTTTTTTGATCCAAAGAAAACCTGTTCTGTAGTGAGAAGAAGGATTTTGTTATACTGAATGAAAAATGTTCTTAAATTTAAGTATAATTTCTTTTTGCAACACCTACCTCGAAATTGAGGACTTCCATCCCTCTAAATGATGTGCAATCTGCTTCAATTCAGCAGACTATGCTAGAATAATAATGGCGCATGCGCACTTTGAAATACATATATTTTACGAATCGACGCAATAGACGCGCATGCGCAATTTAGATATGAGTAAATTTGCATAGGCTGCAAGTTTCAAACTCGTCGGTAATAGCATATTTTGCGCACTTGTATCACAAACAGCTATTCTCTTGGATGATAAAGTTGCTTGGCTTAAATATAGACTAGGAAGGTCCAAAATCATACAGGTTGAAATTTTTTTCTAATGGACCTCCAAGTTTGAGCCAAATCGGTTAATATTCAGACGTGCCACAAAGACCCATAAAATCCTAATCAACATAGAAAAATTTTGGTTTTTGGAAAATGAGATTTACGTTTCTGGGTTTAAACTTAGCTTACGCGAGATTATTAGAATTTTCCCCTGATGGAGTCCCAAAAATGCCCCGGAAAACTGAAATCAACCATTTTTTGCAAAATTTTTACCTATGAGCTCTTTTTCACCTTTTTTGCCATAAATTATTTTTATTTGCTCACTGAAATATTTGCAAGCAATTTTTTAACAAATTAGGAATTGCTTATATAATTCTTATTTATTTAATTTTTTCCCCCTACTAACTTATTGGAAGGTCCTTCTCTTTATGGTTGAGTCGGACAATTAGTCGATTAATTATTATTTACTTGTAACTTTTTCTTGAGAAGCGGTAGAAAACTCTATTTTTTTTTAATTTGCTCAACTTTGTTGCTTTTTATTAAATATCTACGTTATTGAATTATTACTACCCCATTTTGTAACCAATTAAATTTTTTAAAAAGAATTTGGTTCTAAAATAAATAGGTGAAATATATATTTTTCTGCAAATTATCAGGAAATCTGTCCTTGTTAAGAGAAAAATTTTCTGTTGAAATCATTATTCAACTGTATAATAATTTATCAAAGTTTAATTGTACATTTTGATGGAAATGCGATAAAAAATGTGATTTTTTTTAAATTTAATTAGGCTTATCGTTTAATATTTATATCTTATACAAATCCTTTGCATGATTATTATTTCTTTAAACATTTTTTTAATTGGTCATAAAAGTTTGTTTATTCATTAAGATTTCATTCTATCAAAATTACATTGAATTTTGTCGTTATAAGAATTATTTTTATCATTTTTTTTTCTTGAAAATGACTTACTGAAAGTAAGTTTATATTTTTTGCACGTAGTTTAATTCCGCAGATTAGCTGATAGTGGTCTCAAAGAAACACAATATTTATATTTCTAAAACGTCACTGGAAATTAAAACGAAAATCATGATGATTATTTACTTAAAGAATATGTATAACATTTAAATAGGAGACGCTAAGCCTTATTAAATTTTTAAACAAAGAATAATTAAGTTAAATTAATTAATACTCAATAATTAAAATAATAAAAAAATGATTGATGACGAATAATTAATTAAATTAAATGATTAATTAGAAAATGTGATATTTTTTATTAATCGTAATCACAAGACAAATAAATTAAAGAATTAACATACACATGATGAAAAAAGTATTCATAAATTATAACATTTTAAAAATTTCAACAAAATCAAGAACAATGTTTGTGCTCCGAACAAATGGTATTCTCTGAGAGATATAATAATTATTTTTTGTATCATTATACCATGAAGCCAAATTCCTTTATTTTGATTATTTTGAATTCTAGTTTGTTGCTCAGATCTTTTTAATTGAAATCCTTTTATATTTTTTTTAATTTGTTTTAAAATATCGATTTTTTTAAATTAAATTCATTTTATATTTTCCAAACTAGGAAATATAGGTACATGCATCAGTGATATTTTTATATAAAATCCTTCTAAATCTTTTGAAATCTTTGTTTATTTCTTAGAAATGTTTGAAAAATTTTCAAATCTTTGCGAAGTCTTGGAAATCTTCTAATTTTTTTTGAAGTCTTTGAAACCTTTTAAAATCTTTGAAATCTTCTGAAACCTTTGCGAACTCTTGGACTTTTAAAAAAAAAATTTGATATCTTTGAAACCCTTTGAAATGTTTTAAATCTTCTGGAATGTTTGAAATCTTTGGAAAACTTTGCGAGGTCTTGGAAATCTTCTAAAACTATTTGAAATGTTTGGAATATTTTGAAATGTATTAAACCTTTTGGAATATTTGCGAAGTCTTGCAAATGGTCTAAAATTTTTTGAAATCTTTTGAAATGTTTGAAATATTTTGGAATGTTTGAAATCTTTTAAAAACTTTTGGAAGTCTTGGAAATCTTCTAAAATTTTTTGAAATCTTTGAAACCTTTTGAAAAGTTAGAAATCTTTTGGAATGTTTAAAACCTTTTGAAAACTTTGCGAAGTCTTGGAAATCTTCTAAATTTTTTTGAAATCTTATAAACCTTTTGGAATGTTTGAGATCTTTGCGAAGTTTTGGAAATCTTTCAAATAAATTTTTGGAATTTCAGTTTATTTCTTTGGATTATTTGAAGTCGTTCTCAAAGCTTTGAAATTTTTGCTTAAATTTGGAAATCTCCGGACATCTTCCGAGATCTCTTGTAATCTTGATGAAATTATTTAAATCTTCGTGAAGCTTTGTGAAATCTCTTGAAATCAAATTTTTGAAATTTTATGAAATCTTTGTGAAATAATTTACAATTATTTGAAATCTTCCGAAATCTTGGAAATCTTCCGAAATGTATTGAAAACTTCTGAAATCTTCGTGATTTTTTTTAAAATCTTTTGAAGTCTTTGTGAAATGATTTATAATCATTTGAAATCCTTGCAAAGTTTTGAAAATCTTCTGAAATTAAAAAAAAAAATGAAATCGTAATGAAATCATTGAAATCTTTGTGAAATATTTTTAAATCTCTGCGAAGTCTTGGAAATCTTCTCAAATTTGTTGCAATCTTTCGAAATCGTTGTGAAATAATTTAAAATCTTTTGTTTTCACTTCAAAAGCTCATTGTATTGAAATGGTCAATTTCTTGGTAATCACCCATAAAATGCTTCAATTTTGAGAGGTTAATAAAATTTCAAATTAAGAAAAAAAAACATTTTCGATTCAAAAAGAAAAAGAAAAAAAAAGAATGATATATTTTCAGTGAAATTAAAGTTCGGTGTCAAGGACGAAATAATCATTGTTCAGGATGCAGAAGGTGTTGATATCGAAGAAGATGTGTTTTTATCTTTTTTGACGAATAAAGACTTTAGAGTCATTGTTGACGAAAAGCAGTTTCCTTTGAATTTTAACGTCTTGAACGCGACACTACAAGAAAACAAAGAAAATATGGTGAATAAAATAGGAAGCATTGTTCCCCGATGTCATTTTTTTACTCTTATATAATACAATACAATACAATTGTGGAATATAATAGTTAACTGAAAAAATAATTCCTTGATAACAGGATGGAAATGATTGCATGGATCTTAACATTCTAAATGAAACCCCCGACAAGCCTAAACTTGCCATACTCAACAACAATCCATTATTAAACAACATAGTAACATTACCCATAGCTGCTAACGGCACTAATAATGATACACCATTTGGGAAAATCGAAATGTTGTTACTTCTCGGGCCTGATGACAGTATTGATCAAAACATCCTTGAAAATCAAGCAACAGATGATAATTTTCTGGAACAAAATTCAATTAACGGGAAAAGAAGTGACAAATCATTAATACGTGTAAAGGGAAAAGTTTAACGATTATATCTTATGAAAGTAATAATATATCTGTATTGTATTTTGAAGTACCGAACACCGAATCCAGTTCAAATTGTACAGGCTGACTAATCATGACCATCCAACGATTTTCAGGAACAGTACCAGGAAGGACCTCATCGACGACAGATTTAGAATCGACTTAAGAGGAAGGAATATTAGTCTTTAGAGACACATGCTCAGGAATTCCAAAGAGAAGAAGATTTCTTTTTCTAGCATTTCTTCATTCCAATTACGTCATGCATTTTTGAAACAATTCCTGATCATTAATCATGCTAAAGCCAGTTCAATTGGTCTGTAAATCTTTTACAGTACCTTCCACAGATTCAACTCTAGGTGATAGCTGCTTAACCACAGAATTGGTGATCAGGGGTATTGCAGTTTGGAAAATGCGCTGCATCTGACACTCTACTTTCACACCCGTATCGGTGTTCGACACCCTGACTCATAACGCGTAATGTTCAGAGGGTATTAAAGAAGTGTGGCCTTTTATTTTACCCCGGTAAGTCATAAACTTGAAATAAAATAAAAGCTTGTGAGGAGCACACGCGACGCGTCCAGCCTATATGGCGGCCATCTTATGGTATAAACTTTCTTAATATTTTCATTCATGTCTTATTAAATAGAGTTTGGTTACTTACTAGCTACTACCTGAGTCACCCAAATTAAAAAGTAATTAGAAGCGGGTAAAATGATAAGTGCACTTCCCAAGTTTTAAGCGAACTCAAACCGACCGAGAGGAGTAAGGCCGAATAAAAGTTCCCGTGCCAAGGTCGTTAATATGAAGAAGGTGAAATGGGCCATTGGGTCCTTCTGCCTCTTTAAATAACCGGGGGCGGATGACGTATACCCAATTCTCTTCTAAAAGAACATGGATTTCGTCGTCCCACCACTGACGAAGCTATTCAGGGCAACCATTGCCCTTAAACATGTGCCATCGGCATGGAAGGACGGCAGACTGGCCTTCATTCCCAAAACTAAGAAGGAGGGCTACCCTGCTCCTAAAAATTTCCGGCCGATTAGTTTAGCGTCTTCATTCTGATGAAACTGCGCTCCATGCTGCCGTGGCAAAATTGGAGCAACAGCTGGAATAGGGAGGTTATGTTGTGGGCACCTTCCTGAACATAGATGGTGCCTTCAGCAATACCCAGATACGCCAAATGAGACAAAGGCCTGGTCAGGGGATTAGTAGTGCGGGATGACTTGTGTAATTCTAATCAGAAGAGGTCATCTGGAAACGTTGATGGGTCTTACGAGGTCGCTGCTGCGCATCGTAGAGCTCTGGTGCGACAGCTCAGGACTTTCGGTCAATCCGGAAATGGGCGAAGCATCATGAAACCAAATCCAGGAAATATGGACCGAATCCATTTCAAATCAGACAGGGTTCTAGACTTGAAGTCGCAGAATCTCTCGGGGACGAAATATGTTGTTTTTAAGAGCAAATGAGGCGATACGTATTTTTCCGATTTGCAAGAACAAAATTTCTAAGAAGTTATGCGTATTTGAATTTTCTCCTTGGTTTTTCAAAGACCCCGATTTTTATTCTTTAAACCTCTATAAGTTTTCACCGCATTCAGATATTTATTATTTTCTTTTTGATTCCAATAGCATTCATCGTCTTCTCTACAAATCCACCGCTATATTAAAGAAAGTTTAAAATTACAAAATGGCAGCGGTTTTTCTGAAAACATTAAAAACCGATTTTCTCAAAAAACCCACGTTGACATTTTTTTTTGAACTGTTACTTTGATGATGAAGATATCTTGTAGGTATGATGCTTACTAAATAGCTTTTGTAGCCAGGAGAATTCTTTTTTTTTACAATCGAATTCTCTGATTTTTCTTGGAAACAATGCCAGATACAAAGAAATGTTAAGATAAAAGTTTGCACGTCTAAAAAAGTTATATGATAAATGTCTCTTGTTCTTTTGCGATATCTTTCATTGTTCGAGATTAGACACAGCGGAGAAAATCACAATTTTCACAATATTAATTATTTCAATTTTAATAGACTGCATTAGCCTCGTTATATTATTATGAAAAAATCAAAAAAAGATTGAAAAAAATTGGTTAACATTTTCAATTCCAGTTGATCTTTGAAGATTTATTTCCTTTTCATTTATCTTTAAATATCCATTCCACCTTATTCGTTTATGAATACAGGCATACCACACAAGTAATAATGGTCAACAATAGTTTCTGATATAATAGCCGCACGAAGTCGAAACAAAAAGTTTGAAATGTGGAAAATGTTCCATTTGAATATTCGTCTAATCGAATCATTTAATTGGGATAGTTTCGAAATATACTTTATATCTAGCGAAAATTTGGACTAAAATCTCTAAACATACTATAAAAAAAGTGTTTTGTATTAAAATCTTACTTTTTAATTGTGTAATAATAGTTACAAACCGAGAAATTAGTCTTCAAAAGTAGGGAAACTTTGACCAAGCATATTTTCAATATGATCAATATTCATTGAAATTTGAAAAATATTATTCCTACCTTATTTATTTACGAATCGAGACATACCATATAAGTAATAATTGTTAACAATAGTTTCAGATAAAGTAGCCGACAATAAGCGCTATTAAAATCAGAAAACAGTAAATTTCTCTATTAGGTCAACATTTATAGAGTTTCGAGGGAAAAAGTTAGTATTTTTTGATAAAAGCATGACATTCAAAAATGCGTAACTCCGTAGAAAAAATTGGTTTTTCAAATTGGATAGAAACGTATAGTCTATTATGCTCTAAAAACGGCGAGTTTCTAACTCTATTAGAGAAAATAGCTGGGGGGTAAAACTTGAAAAATAAGTTTCGATTAGTATTCTACGGCGAAATGTGAGAAAAAATGTTGAGTTTCAATTCTATTTACCCAATATAGACGAATGTGACTAAAATTTTCAGAAACACCTTTTTTTCTTATGGGAAATAATTTATGGGGCTGCAGGAAACTCTAAATATCATTTTTCTTTTTCAAAAATTAAAAGGCGTACTTTTTGGGTGTATTTGAACACATTTTCGGACAATACGCACGCAAATTAAAAAAAGAAATTTTCCCTATTGTGCATGCTAATACTACAAAAATTCTAAGCCAAATTTCAGGTTTCAATTTGGGCGAGAAATGAGCCTTCTTTCATAGGGCACATGGACTATGATCTGGACATTGTACAATCACCGTCCGATTTGAAATAAAATTGATTGAATATGAATAAGAAAGTCTCCTTTCAGTTTTTATATAATATATGGGTTTTGAATTTGAATCATGAGTCACATCTCAGAACTATAGGATTAATCATATAAATGGAAAGCATACCTTATTAGCTAATAATACAATTTTAAGAATAGATAATCGAAATCGTATACAAAATAAGTTTTTGAAATTAGGCTATTAAAGTCTGCAACTGCTTATTATTATTTTATCATTTCACTTCATCCGCTGTTTATATAAAAGAAGCTCAAACAAGTTTTGCAAGAAAGTTTCTTTGAACCCGATTATGTATTAAAGTAGCTTCTTTTATGTGATATGTTTCTCATTGTGATATTGTGATATGTTTCTCAATTAACTTTTGTGGGTGATGATTAAGAAAAAGGATATTCCTAACAATATTCAAATTCTTTTTGTGAAATGTAAATGTAAGTTTTTGATTACTGCAATTTCCTTTTGAAAAGGATGAGCCGAAAAGAAATTTAAAATTATACCTGAATATATACTTTTCCGATACCAATTGGTAATAATATTACCATCCTGACCTGTAATTACTTCTATGTCCAAAAATCTGATTTTATTATTTGCTCTATTTCATGGGTAAATTGAAGTTTTGGATGAAACCCGTTAAAAGCATCGATAACTGCCTGCATCTTTGCTAGAGGAATACATAATTAGGTGTCATCAACATACAGAAAGTGAAAGGACAAAAGAAAATCTAGCTTCTTAAAAGCAAAGTCCTCCAAATCTTTCATAACTATTTCTGCTAAAATCGGAGAAATGACTGAACCTATGGGAGTACCAAACTTCTGCCTATAAGAAATTCCATTGAATTTAAAATAAGTTGAGCTCATAATAAAAACTATCCCTTCAATAAAATCTTTTTGACTTAATCGAGTACGTGTCTTCATATTGTCCCATCTATTTAAAATTGCCTGTTTAAGTAATTCAAGGGGTATACTCGGAAACATTGCAACAACCTCCAAAGAAATCATTACATGGTCATCAGAAACAGTTTTTTGAATAATAATTTTTTTGAATTCCCAGATATTTTTGATATTGTATGTTGAAGTTGCAATGGAGTCTTTAAGTATCAAATGAAAGTATTGTTCTGAAAATTTCGTGGGAGTGTTAATAGTTGAAATAACTATTCTCAAAGGATAGCCATCTTTATGAATCTTTCTCAAACCATAACATCTTGCAGGAAGTGTGTCTTCGGTATTTATATCAGTCCATCTTATATCTTTTCCTAAAAGTCCATTCTTTCTCCAATTGTCTAGAATCTTCAAAGTGTCTCATCTTAATTGTTTTAAAGGATGTTCATTAAATAAATCAAATGTATCACGATTGGAAAGTAAATCCTCGATATCCCTAATTTAATCTGATTTCTTCATACAAACTATAATGTTGCCTTTATAAGCATTCATGCAAATTATATCAGGGTTGTTTTCAAGAAAACCTTTCGTTATCATGAAACCTACAGAAATTTTACGATCAATACTACTAATGTGCAAATAATTCTTATCAACAAAGCTCTTTGACAAGTGTAAAACCTTGTCTCGGAAATCTTGCTGATATAATATTGGAATTTTGTGTATACTTGATTCAACATCTTTGAGTATTTCTATCATCTGTTTCGACTTTCTTTTTATCACATGGTTACTAAAACCTTCACCTAGTCTGAGAATATCTGTAACTGAATCAAGAATCTGAATATCTGCCAAATTCACAAACCAAGCATCCCTATCTTCTTCTTCAAAAATCTTGTGTAAATTGAAATTTTGCTCTCGAACATTAGTTTGTTGATCAATCATAATCGAAAGTTTTTTCTCATGTTTTTCATCATTGTTAAAAAATCTTCGATTGAGGAAAATCTGATGTTTTTAGGTAAAACATCATTTCTTCGACATTCAATCAAAAACCTACCCGGAAGGATACTGCCTCTTAATTTTTTGTCGATATCACACCATAATCTGACCTTTCTGAACGATTCAGGACCATATGTAACTTTGATCTGATTAAAAAACATAATGTTAAAAAAAAGGGGGCGCTAGAAATGACCTCCAATCCAAGTCAGCTGAATTGAAATTTAAGAATTTTGAATAAGATTAAAATAAAATTTAAAATCCTATTTAACGTCCAACACTCAAGTGGATGTTAACAATCAAATTTGGACAACCACCACAAAATGCTCCTATTGCAATACCTAAAAACCAAAAAAGTTTGTTTCTTCGGACAAAAATAAAAAAGAGGAAAATTAATAAAATCAGTTTTTTGGACATAGAAGTAATTGAACGTCAGGATGGTAATATTATTACCAATTGGTATAGGAAAAGTACATATTCAGGTAGAATTTTAAATTTCTTTTCGGCTCATCCTTTTCAAAACATAATTGCAGTAATCAAAAACTCAGTTGACAGAGATCTAGGTTTGTCCCACGTTTCATTTCACAAAAATAATTTGAATATTGTTAGGAATATCCTCTTTCTTAATCATTACGCACAAAAGTTAATTGAGAAAAATATCACAATTAGAATTCAACAAATCAAAAACAAACACAATAACATTTTATCTACGGAGAATTAGAAGGAATTGAGAGAATATAGTTCTTTTAATACTTTTGTTCTCCCGTTTTTTGGTCACATTGCGAAAACTATTGAATTTACGTTGAAAAAATTTAATATTCATACTATTTTCCGTATAAAATTTAAAACGGATTCAATAATAACTTTATGCAAAGATCCTTTAGATAAATTTGCAAAAGATGGTGTGGTTTGCAAGACAGACTAGCACACTGCTTGATACTAGGATGGAGGAACACGAAAGTGATGTTCTTTGGGACGTCGTTATAAGAGTGTTGTTGCTAGACATACAAAAGGGTTTGTTGATGTTGACCATGAGTTTGACTGGGATAATGTTGAAATTTGAGAAAAATAGAGAATTCATGGATGTGCTTTATATTAAAAAACAAAATAACCTGTGTAAAAATATTTGGTCTTGATTTTGTCTTGGGTAAAGACTAATCCAAGACAATTCCAAGTCATTCTGTATGTCTAGCTCGTGAGACGGAAACACACTATTTTTGATGTCTTAAAGGTCATCACTAATCCGCTTCAAATTATATAGAATGTTTATATTATTTATCTTCATGATATTTATTGTTTATGTCTTAATAAGTTCATTTGTCTAGCTGGTGAGACGGAACCAGACATCATGGTCCTAAAGACATATTGAAGACATTCAAGACAAAATCAAGACCAAATATTTTTACCCGCGAAGTTGTCCATTAATTTAAAAACTGATTTGGATAAATTAAACAAAAGTTATTAGTATGATTAATTACATTTATCAATATGTTTTCATGAATATTAACTTTTTTTTATTTTTGATGTGTTTATAACGGATTTGCCTTTTGACCCACACTTAGATCTCAGGTATCGAGGAGATAGCGTCGTTGTTTCGTCGCTGTTCCCACCTGCTCTACTTTTTCTTAACTTGAGAAGGGCGCTGTATGAGCACCGAAACGTTGGTAAATATTAAAAATGCTTTCATATTGTGATTTGATAATAATAAGAATAATAAAGACGAAAGAAATAAAAAAGGGATTTGGTTGGTTGTTTATTTTTATCCAAAGAAACAAACTTTTTTGTTTTTGGCAATTGCAATGGGAGCATTTTGTAGTGGTTGTCCAAATTTGATCGTTGGATTCTTGTTTTATTTTCAGGAATTCTATACATGTTTTAAAACCCTTCAAATCATTAAAATCCTTGGAAGCGGTAAATCCGTATTCCAAACAAGCGATGATTGTGTCGATTGCTGCAACGGTCATTGAAATGACCTCCTGGAAATGATCTGGTAGCGGAAAATTAAGAACACAAATTTAGGCACACAACTATAAGTTTTATTCAAGTCATTTTAATATAGGTTATCACACAGAGTTACACATTCAAAAATAACTTACACGAATCGCGATAACCGTTGGTCTTCGAACCTCGCGAGATTCTAAGGAACACAGTATTTCGAGAGAACAACCAAAGGGTTCGAATGCCGAATTGTGACTAACTGTCGGAGTGTCGGTTTCGCTCGCTGCTCGCTCAGGCCTCGCAGGACCCTTCGAGTTGCGGGTGGCGAGTCAGCGACTTGACCAATTGCCTTCGTCAGAAGTAGCCCCTCTAGGTTTTTCCGCGGCCCTATCGCGCAGCACCCTCGCGTTTTGGGTCACGCCCTACTCCTTCGCATGGAGGTAACTTGTTTTCCTCTGAACTGCCTAATTCTGGGAATACTCGAGGCGCATGAAACAGAACCCTATTTTTTCTACATCCTGTTGGGTCCGAATGATGAAGTTTACTCTCTTCAAGGGGATAAGCTAAAACAGATGTGCTTGACAAATTTATGCTCTGTCGTAAATTTTGAGTTGAAGTAAGGATCCGAAAAGCTATTAAATTTGAAATTGAAATCGTGACAAAACCAGACTGAAGGGACTTTTCAAAAGAAGGGACAGATTTTGAAATTACTTTATGGGTTTTGAGGGTGGTCTGTTTCGAGCCTCTCATGTTTACAATTTCCAGATGATTGAGCCTTCACGTGACTTGCCTGCATTCCAACGATTGTATGCTCTTATATTTCTAAATGGAAGAAACCCCTAAAATTAAATGTATCTTCTTTCTCATATTTTTGAATAAAATTTATAACTACTACACCTAATAATTACGCATGTTTGAATAATCGCGCCTGCCAATGAAGCAGCCTGTGAACTCGCCTTGCTAAATAGAATGAAGGTATAAATATGAAAGAGATTCAAAATGTTCTATTCGATTGTTGATTCGGATTATCCGAAAGTTGTCAAGATTGATTGCTACACAGGTAGCTGTGATGAAAACTAATTTTTTTAAATCTGTTTATTATAATTTTTTGTTTTAATTGATCACATTTCCATAAAGCGAGAGTTTTGCGATAAAGCCTAATATATAAATCCAAAAAGAAGGACAGAAACGGCATTTATAGGTCGGTTCCGATTGGGTTGAGTGGGTTTCCTAACTTCGTGTGAACTGTCTCACTTTTCAAATGGTTCGTCGGATAGGTCTGTCTCTGGCTACATCAACTTGCGTCATGCGTGCTCAGTCCGACGTTTTGCCATAATAAATCTCTTATCATGTTTTCGGCCGCGTGTGTAAATTTGTTTGTTTGTTTCGAGATGCGGGGATGAGGAGAGAGAGAATATTTGCAAGCATTTTGGGGAGTGGGGGAATATTGGAATCGGAATCGAAGAATTGATTCTCACTTTCGATTCGATTGCTCGGAATGGACGCATATTGTCGGAATCAAGGAATCGAGAATCGATTCTAACCGAACATTAGCCATCTCTGATCGCTATTGTTTGCCAAGCATGCAAACCAGATCGCGCTTCCGCGCACATGCGCATTGCTGTTGTCGTGTCACGTGTTCTCCCCACTCTACTGCCTGAAATTTGTTTCGAAATAAACCATACTGGAGTGGGGTTCCCGCCTTCTTGGCGCGGGGATAACACATGACACAACAACAGCAATACGCATGTACGCAGAAATGCGACATGGTTTGCATGCTTGGCAAACACTAGCGATTAGGGATGGGTAATGTTCGGTAAGAATCGATTCTCGATTCCTTGATTTCGACTATATCCGTCGATTCCGAGGAATCGAATCGAAAGTGTGAATCAATTCTTCGATTCCCATATTCCCACACTCTCAAAAATGCTTGCAAATATTCTCCCACTCCTCATCCCCGCATCCCGAAACAAACAAAAAAATTTACACGCGCGGCCGAAAACATGATAAGAGATTGATTATGGCAAATCGCCGGACTGAGCACGCATGACCCAAGTTGATGAAGACAGAGACAGACCTATCCGACGAACCATTTGAAAAGTGAGACAGTCCACACGAAGTCAGGAAACCCACCCAACCCAATCGGAACCGACCTAAAAATGCCGTGTCTGTCCTTCTTTTTGGATTTCTCTATTAGGTTTCATCGCAAAACTCTCGCTTTATTGAAATGTGATCAATTAAAACAAAAAATTGTAATAAACAGATTTAAAAGAATTAGTTTTCATCACAGCTACCTATGTAGCAATCAATCTTGTCAACTTTCGGATAATCCCAATCGACAATCAAATAGAACATTTTGAATCTCTTTCATATTTACACCTTGACTCTATTTAGCAAGGCGAGTTCACAGACTGCTTCATTGGCAGGCGCGATTATTCAAACATGCGTAATTATTAGGTGTAGTAGTTATAATATTTATTCAAAAATATGAGAAAGAAGATAAATTTAATTTTAGGGGTTTCTTCCATTTAGAAATATAAGAGCATAAAATCGTTGGAATGCAGACAAGTCACGTGAAGGCTCAATCATCTGGAAATTGTAAACTTGAGAGGCTCGAAACAGACCACCCTCAAAACCCATAAAGTAATTTCAAAATCTATCCCTTCTTTTGAAAAGTCCCTTCAGTCTGGTTTTGTCACGATTTCAATTTCAAATTTAATAGCTTTTCGGATCCTTACTTCAACTCAAAATTTACGACAGAACATAAATTTGTCAAGCACATCTGTTTTAGCTTATCCCCTTGAAGAGAGTAAACTTCATCATTCGGACTCAACAGGATGTAGAAAAATAGGGTTCTGTTTCAAGCGCCTCGAGTATTTCCAGAATTAGGCAGTTCAGAGGAAAACAAGTTGCCTCCATGCGAAGGAGTAGGGCGTGACCAAAAACGCGAGGGTGCTGCGCGATAGGGCCGCGGAAAACCCTAGAGGGTTTACTTCTGACGAAGGCGATTGGTCAAGTCGCTGACTCGCCACCCCCAACTTGGCAAACACGAGCGATTTCTTGGAGGATCCCCGTCCCACTCCTCACTTACAGGGATACTACTCATTACGTCCTCTATTTCGCAAGAAGTTTCTTAAATACTGCTTAAATGTTTCTTTGAATGTATGAATGTATACTTGTTGGATTTCTACAAGGTGATGGTCATGAGGGGTTTGTGGATTGTGTAATGCAAAGGCTGTTTGCGTGTGTGCTTGGTTTACTGCATCTTCTTTCGCTGCCATCAGTTTTGCTGGTCCCTCATTTGACAATCGAAATGCATCGTCCCCGTTCAATTGGATTTGATCAAGCTGATCAATTTTACCAACATAGTCTTCCATAATGTCCACACCCATTACCATCATATCTTCAAAGCTCAGTGGCACAAAGTCTCTTAAACGTCTGTCATATACTATATTCCAATTGCCAGACAGATCAGTGATTGCCCTAATGAGATATTTCTGCCTATACCCAAAGAGGACAGGTCCCCTTCTGAATAAAACTGAAGTTCTAATGAATTCAACCATCTGGCCATCACCTAGTCCTCGTATTTTATGTAACTCTTCAGGACTTAATTCATGATATCCTACTTGCTGGGCAGGAGGAAATCCTGTGTGTCAGGAGTAGGTGAATTTTTATACTTATAACAGCGATCGGGACCTTTAGGGTCCAGGATTTAGGGTCCAGGTCAGGTCCCGTTGAACTCTTGAGAGTACGGGTTCGAAGCCACATTCCCTGAATTTTCAAGTGTTGGAGTTTGGGTCAGAACCTGTTAAATTCAAGAACGATAGAGAGAGAGACCGGGATTTTTGAAAAAAAGATTTAAAAATTGCTTGGGAATATCAAGAGACAAAATAAACCAAATTTCGGATAGAGGAAAAGTGTCTAAAGTGGCCAGTTTAAAATGGAAAAACAAATTATTTTTGTATATATAATAGGGTGGCCCGGAAATTTGTTTGAATACACAGAAAGTGAATCCATTTTTTCAAATTGATATTTAGAGGTGGCGCAAGCCCTATGAAATTCAACACGTATTTCAAATAAGCAAAAAAGACGTTTTTGTAAATTTTATTCAGAATCCTTAACATTAGCTGAATCGATTTGAAACTCAACTCTCTTCACAGTTAGCCATAGAATACGAATAAAATATTACTTTTCAAATATCACCCCCATAAGTCTGTTTCACAGGGTCCCAAGAGCCTGATAAGTGAAAAAAATGGGTTTTGCGAGTTTTTGGCGCTAATTGTGATTTTTTGCATTTTTTTAAATGCAAATTGTTTCTAATACATAAAATACTACTTTATACTGGTAATAAGATGTTCAAATAAATTGTTTAAACAACTTATTATTGGTTTTAGCAATTTTCTCTTAAATTGAGATAGAAAGTCGCGGTTTTTCAAAAAATTTGCCTCTTTTTGTCCAATTTTTAATAAGATAGAGTTAATTAATGTTGATAAAAATGATTGTTTAAGCAATTTATTATTATTTTGAATAAGATTTTCTTAGAATAATGTTAGAAAATTGCAGTTTTTTCTGAAATTTGAAACTTTATGTTCACTTTTTACTCGAAGTGAGTTAAATAATTACCTAAAGTTCACAACATTATTTGTATTAACAATTTATTATTATTATTAATAATATTCATTTTGAGTGATGCTAGAAATTTGCGGTTTTTTCTGAAATTTATAACTATTTGTCTACTCTACTGTATAAAAATTAAAAATCAAACTCGGAAGAAACAAAGTTCACCAGAATTTTTGGCTTATTTTGGGCTGTCGAATGCACGAGACAAAAATTTAAAAAAGCACCCTCTATGTGCAAAAAAACCACCCCCTTGCAAAAAATAAACTCTGCAAAAAAAAGTGCATCAGAATTTTGGGCCTATTTTGGACTCTCGAATACACCCAACAAAATTTTCAAATGCAAATCCTATGTACAAAAAAACCACCCCTTATGTAAAAACCCCTACATCTAAAAAATCAAACGTTAAGGGTCAGAGCCCAAAATCGAAGTTAGTATTTTTGAGGAGCTCAAAAATCAGAGACTATTTACACTGTAAAATTCTAAAAAATATTTTTGTTGCAAAAGTCTTATTTGCGTGGCATCAGGTGGTTCTTTTTTAAGGTTAAAAGTTGGATTCCAAAAATCAGTGTTGAAATTTTTGTGGAGCCCAAAACTCAGAGACACTATTGGCACGGTAAAATTCTCAAAGAGATTACTTTTTGACAAAGTCATATCTGCGTTTTGCCCAGGGGTTGTTTTTTAACCTTGAGGGTTGGAGCCAAAAATAATTTATTTTTTATTTTTGAGAAGCCCAGAAATCAGAGACACTATTTACACTGTGAAATTTTGAAAGAAAAATTATTTTTTGGAAGTCATATCTGCCTGGTAAGAAGGGGTTGTTTTTTAACGTTAAGGGGTGGAGCCCAAAAATCGTTGTTCAAATTTTTGTAGAGCCCAAAATACCGAGACTCTATTCATACTGTGAAATTCTAAAAAAGATTATTTTTTGACAAAGTCATATCTGCGTTTTGCCAAGGGGTTGTTTTTTAACGTTAAGGGTTGGAGCTCAAAAATAGTTCTTCTTATTTTTAAGGAGCTCAAAAATCAGAGACTCTATTTACACTGTAAAATTCTGAAGGAGATTATTTTTTGAAAGTAATATCTGCCTGATAATAAGGGGTTGTTTTTTAACGTTAAGGGGTGGAGCCCAAAAATCGTTGTTGAAGTTTTTGTGATGCCCAAAATACCGAGACTCTATTTACACT
Organism: Andricus curvator; assembly: GCA_932195095.1. NCBI lineage: Eukaryota > Metazoa > Arthropoda > Insecta > Hymenoptera > Cynipidae > Andricus > Andricus curvator. The sequence continues at coordinate 63,615 of CAKNYM010047728.1, forward strand.
GTGAAATTCTAAAAAAGATGTTTTTTGACAATATCATATCTGCTTTCTATCAAGGGGTTGTTTTTTAACATTAAGGGTTGGAGCCAAAAAATCGTTTATTTTTCATTTTTGAGAGGTCAGAAATATGAGCCACTATTTACCCTGTGCAATTTTGAAAAAAAAATTATTTTTTGGAAGTCATATCTGCCTGGTAACAAGGGGT
>CAKNYM010047728.1:100968-144702 GCA_932195095.1 Andricus curvator
TGATTAAACAAAACTTGAGCCTATTGATTGAAAAGTCGCCAAACTGCGAATTTGTTTGGCAAAATTGTTTAAATAATGAATAATTGTTGTCAATTCGCAAAGTATCATAGTGGAGAGCCATTGGAAAGAGATACCTAGTTGATTGATTAAACAGAAATTGAGCCTATTAATTGAAAAATCGCCAAACTGCGATTTTTTTAAGAAAAATTGTTTAAATAATGAATGATTGTTGTCAATTTGCAAAGTATCATAGCGAAGAGTCATCGGAAAGACATCCCTAGCTGATTCCTTGAACAAAAAAGGAGCCTATTGATTGAAAAGTCGCCAAAATGTGAATTTGTTTATAAAAATTGTTTAAATAATGAATGATTATTGTCAATTTGCAAAGTATCATTGTGGAGAGTCATCGGAAAGAGATACCTAGTTGATTTATTAAACAAAAATTGAGCCTATATATTGAAAAATCGCCAAACTGTGGATTTGTTTATAAAAATTGTTTAAATAATGAATGATTATTGTCAATTCGCAAAGTATCATAGTGGAAAGCCATCGGAAAGAAATACCTAGTTGATTAATTAAACAAAACTTGAGCCTATTAATTGAAAAGTCGCCAAACTGTGAAATTGTTTATAAAACTTGTTTAAATAATTACCAAAAAGTATCTCTTTTCTTAATCAACGGTAATGGAACATTCATTATCTCACATTTTATACAAAATCTATTAATTTTAAAGAGCGAAAGATTGCCAATCACAAAAAAAACTTTTCTTCATTAATTTGTTTGTAACACAATAACAATTTTTGTTAAATAATTATTCTGACCAACTGGAAATTATTCCCATATAGTTGTAACGCTATTTTAGGATTTTCTTTGATCAATATGAATGTCTTAAAAGAAATAAAACTTGAGAAAAGTTAAAAAAAATTGGACCTTGTTGTTAAATAACAAATTTTTAAACAATTAAAGAAAAATTAATCACACAAATTTTTTCGAAATTTAAAAAGCTTTCATTAAAAAAAAACTTTTGAATCGGAAGAATAGTGTGGGCTAAAAATTGATTTGTCCTTGTGTACTTTTTTTGCCCCACTATGTGGCCCTATGTTTAAAATTGTATATTTTCAAATGTATAATATTATATTATAATTTATGTCTTAGAAGCTTTCCTAATTGAAAGGGGAAAGCTTCAAAAGTGAATCATCTGATTTGTCGTTGTGGGATACAAAGAGAAAAAATGCATTGAAATCATGTGTGTGTCCCGGTTTGTAAAAAATTGTCCTCGCACACGTTTAGCGAAATTTGTAATTTAAAAAGAAATCTTTGTCCCAATAAATCCTACAAACGAAAGCTCTCCATTTTTTTATGAATACATCGTTTGTATTTTTTTCACTTTCTTGTATGTGTTAGTTTGTTTGGTAACGATCTATTTCAAATTTAAGTTTTTCAAACATAAGGAATTTTGGATTCAAGATGTCACAAATATAGTTATTCAAAATTAAACAATATTTTAATGTGAAAAATTTAGAGAAATAAATAATTCTGATATTATTCGATTGGTTCTAGAATTCTTTGTTGAAATCGGGGTTTCCTTAGATATGCGTTATCTATTACAGATCATCAAATAGAAAGTTGTACCAATGTATGAAGACGGTTATGAGCACTAGATACTTAACAAAATTAGCATCCAAGAAAATACTAAAATTACAAAAACCATTTTTTCTAGCATATTTTGCTAAAACGCAAGATCGAGGCGTTTATCGATCGATTTCAAATTAATTATACATTTCAGGATCCTCATGCCTTAATTTTCCAAATAGTTTTCAATTTTTAACCTTTTTTTTTCGATGCATCCCGATGTACCGATTAATAATTTTTCAACTTTTCTGTACGATTCCAGTTTTGAAAGCTGAAAATAAAAAATATTTGTTTGTAAGTCTCCTACTTTTTAATCATTCGCTCTGGAATAATAAAAAAGAAATCATTTTCCAGATTTGATTAACGAAAAGTGAGCCACTAAAAATTAGTAGAAAATTACTAATTTGAGTAGTCGAGAGCAAAAACGAATTCAATAGTAGAAAACTAATTGCTTCATAAGAAAGAAATTATTTGTACTGAATTTAATAATTTAAAAAGGTTATAAAAATGGAAAACGTGAAAAATAGAAAAGTTTGATAAAATAACGCGATGTTGTTACATTCTTACCTCTATTGAAATAATAAGAAGGTCATATTGTGTAATTCTCAACGTGACACAGCCTGTCTCCAATTCAAAAACGTTAACTTCTGACTGTTTAAACAATTTTAAGAAAATAAGAATTTTTTACAATCTTAAAATTATAATGGATCAATATGCCTTGTAAATTAATTATGCATATTTAGGGTCCTCTTGCGCTACTTTTCAGAAGAGTTCTGTATTCGAAGTAAAAAAATATTTCGATTTTAGATTTTCCTTATTTTCCCTAGAAAATTGGAGTTATTTAGCAAACTTTTGGAAAATCCTTTGCTCGATACAAAATTTTAATCACTTTACTTAAGGTGGTAAAAAAAATTTGTTTTTCCAATTTTTATGAATAACACCCGGAAATTTGTTCGAATCCACGCAGAACTGAATTCAATGTTTACATTCTCATCATAATGAGAAAGTATTGGTTTTATGTGAAAAATGACTTTCGCGGATTCCATCAAATGTCGACGTTTTGAGGCCCCCTGAGTCAGAAAAAATAGTTTTTACGTCGGTGTCTGTCTGTCTGTCGTTGTCGTCGTCGCCTGTATATCGGATAACTTTTGAAAGACTAATCGGATTGTATTGTGCTTTGGCACACAGCTTCAAGGGGCAAAAAGAAAGATCGAGTTCGTTAACCAGCCATTTTGGCCAACAGTTCTGATATTATCGATCGAAAATGCTTTTTAAAAAATCAAAAATTCCATTTCCCAGCAAAACTATACATTTCTTGTAAGATGGAATAATGATTGAAAAAATGATTCATCTCGAGAAGATCTACCAATTTGCTAGAAAAAGATTTTTGATAACAAGTATGGTTTTTGTTTTATTCGTAAAAAAATGTGATTAAAATAAGTAATTCTCTTTTCGGGCAAAACCATGCAAGACACGAAGAAATGCTAACTAACGAAATTGTTCATCTGAAAAAAATATGGGAATTTGCTTCAGACTATATTTTCAAAAGATAGTTATTGTTTTAATTATAAAAAATGTTATAAAAAATTTTTAAATCCATTTTCCATTTCAACTATGCAACAACAAAAATAGGTGAAAAGGAGATTTTATTATTTATCTAAAACAAATTTGTTTATATACACTCTGTACAAATACGAAAAAAATTATTGTGAAATAAAGAACAAATAATAAAATACATTTGCTTTATTTTGTTCTGTCCAATTTAGCAGTTGCGAACAGAGGAACAATAATCACAAAAAATATCGTTTTGCAAATATTCTAAAAAACACGAAGGGAAACTTATAATTTTCAATTCGTAAGATTTGAAAGGCTGCGTACTCCAGTTTTGTTTTTTAAGAAGAAAATTAGAAACACAATATCGTCAAGTCAATCTGTGCAAAAATTCTATTCTTGAACAAAAAGACTCAGAAACATTATGCAACCAAAAATCTCATTAGAGACAAGTATATAACTAGAGGAAAAAAGAGGGAGAGAATTAGGAAAGAGATAACCAAGCCATCCTCACTCTCATTACCTTTCTCTTACTCCGTCTTTTTTATACTACTTTTGGGAACCAACATGTTTCGAGACCTTTTAGATCTCCTCATCAGGGTGTAATTTTATAGGATACTACGAAAACATTTATCTATTTTATGCTTAATATTAGTAATGTATGTTTATATGAGACTGAAATTTCTTTACATTATTTTAATTTTTTCCTCTTGGACGAATTTTAAACTTTCAATTTTTGGTATACGTGTCAATCCGTAATATTTCGGAAATCTTTTATGCTAATTAATATTTTTCTTGATTGAGAATGAATAGAAACTTATAATTTTAAAAGGTTTCCTATAAAAATTTGATAAAACTATCAAAAGCTTTGTGATATTTTGAAAGGTCTTTTTTTTAAATTGATTGCATTGTTTCCCTCTATTTTTATGTATAACATTTCCATGAGTTCTCTTTTTCTTTGATTTCTTTCATTATATAGGACTCTAACTCCATCCCAATCAAAATCATGTCCATGTGTGATCCTATGTTTCGACAACTGTGGTTTCTTGAAATTTTTCTCTATTATTGATGTTTGTGAATTTAAAATCTAATCTGTTTTGTAAATCAAAAATCTTCTTTGGAAGAACTCCATGATTTTTACATTTTGTGAGAAAGGTTTTCTGAGATTCAATTTGATTGAGTTTTCTACTCAACGCGTAGAAAGATTTGATCTTTTTAACCGGAGTGTCATTCGCATAAAAATCTGAGCCCCACAGTCTGTCAATTTCCACGAAATTCATGATGATATGTTACAATTTCTAAGAAAATTCAGTTTCACACAAATATAAAAACAATAAAAGAGAACAAAGACTTATACTTCTGCTGTTATGTCCTATATTCCATTTTTTATTCCTTCAGAATGCTCATAAGGAACCCTTCGGCACAACACCAATTTTTTAATCACAATCACAATACGAATGTTTATGGATGATAACAAAAAATTTGTTTCCAATATATTGTTATTAAAATTGAAAAATAAAAAATATTTTTATTTTTAAAGTACTTCAAAATTTCGAAATTCAAATTCATCAAATGAAAAGAATTTTGTTGAAATTTCAGGAAAGTTAATTCAAAATTTTTTTTTTTTAATTATTGCTATTTCAAAATTCCAATTTAGCTTCACTTTATGATCTAACAGTATTTTTTTAGTAATATTTTATTTTGCACATATACCATTATACCATTAAGCCATTTCCCGTTCGGCGAGCCTCTAGGGGTAGGCGTAACCGTACCGGGTCACCCTGAATACTGAAATCATTTTACAAAGGAAAAAACAGAAGAACGAAAACTCCCTTTGAAATTGACAGATTTTGGTTTGTGCCCATTTTCCTAAGAACTCAAGTACAGTGTAGTCCAACCTCTTTGACTGTACACCCCTTCTTAGACCAGAGACAGTCTAACGTCGTAAAAAACACATGTTGGAGAAATTCATCTGAAACTGCTCCTTGAAATATTTTCCCCATTTTTGAAAACGCAATTATCCCAGTGACATAATACTCAATAAATCAATCTATTTAATTGTTTTTATCTCTAGGTTTCGTTTGCATTTTTTGTAATTTCAGAGATTCTCTCTGAATATTTTGAATTTTTAAATTAAAGATTAAAGATATCTGAAATATCAAGGACAATTCATACAACAACAAAAATTTTGTTCTATTCAATAATATATAATTTAATCAATAAAATAAAGTTTGTGATTAATTATAATCTTATTCATAATCATTAATTAAAAATTAAAATTCTAATGAAAAACTTACAATATAAAGTGATAGTTAGTGAATAAAATTCTACTCTATAAAAACCGTAAAATTTGGAAAATTTTCATTTTTAATTGTCAAAAGTATAATATGTATGCATTTTAGTATAACACAGTAGGGGAATGTCGTCAAGGTTGGACATAGTTTTGACTCTTGTCCATATCTTTTGTTTAAAAAATAACTCCAGTAGGTACTTTAATAGAGCATAAAAGTTAGATGAAAATATTACAAATTTCGTGACTTAAAAGGAAATTACTTCGACTGAAAGAAAAATAAGAATATAAAAAAAAAAATGTAGTCAAGGTTGGCCCATGTAGTCAAGGTTGGACCACCCCCAAAAACTAATGTAAGAACATTTTCTACGAAAAAGAGCAATGCATTTCTTTATTTTTTAATCAATTTCACATAATTTTACATCGAAATAGAGCAAAAAAAAATCTTAATGACTTATTCTGACTCACAATTTTTACAAATGAAGTAACTCCTCGTGATATTTGCGCATTTTAAATGCACTTCTCTATTGCATTCAATGCACGCAATAGAGTTGTGCCTGATGGTTATATAATGTTATTTTCATTATTATGTTACAATATCTTCGTTGAAAACAAAAAAAATTTGGGTGGTCCAACCTTGACAACATGCATTATTTCCACATTGTGACACGCCGAAGCAAACGAGTTATGAAAGAAAGTGACCCCATAGCACGTTGTTAATTATAAAGTACATGAAACAAACAAATGCTCACCATGAGGGTTCCATGCTTTGGATTCGAGTTATTAGCCTTTTTCAGAGGATAATGAAAAACTTTTTGTGTTTCGCAAAACGACAAGTCAGTACTACAGTTTTCACGAACGAGCTTTGGATAGACAAACTCATGCAAAAGTTTGGTACTACCTTAAGCAGTGTTAACACGCTGATTAATAAGTGTCGCGTGTAAAATACGGAAAAAAATCACGATGGTCCAACCTTGACTAGCCCAATGGGAAATTCACAACGGGCGCAGTACTGCGCCAGTACCGGCTAGTACTGGCAAGTTACTGGCAGCCAGTGCTGGTACCTATACTGGCATATCTCTGGGATGATAACGCTATTCTGTACTGGGGTGCCAGTGCTGGCCCAGTACTGAATATCGATGCTGGCGCAGTACTGCCACAATAGAAAATTCACAATAGGCGCAGTACTGTGCCAGTACTGGCAAACTCCTGGCGTACGAAAATGCCACAGTTAATTTAAAGAATGATAAAAAATCATTGAATTGTTTTTAGGACGCATCTACTTTATCCATTCATCATCATACGACCCTTCTAGAAAAAAATGATTGGACCCGATTAAGACAGATTGACAGGTGAATCGTTTTGAATTGGTGTTAATAGGGACAAATTTCGTTTATCGTTCTCAATAATTTCAATCGGGACAAGCGTTTGAATCGTTCGCAATCGGGTAAGTGCATAGAGACGTCGATCGGAAACCTAACCGTAAAAGCCGTGAAGGTGACTTGGGTGATTATTTTTAATTTTTTAATTTTTTGAGTGCTTTACGTGGAGGCTCTTCGGATTCGTTCAGGTAAAAGTGATAGCAGTGGTTTTCAGGGGTTATTGCATATTATTATTGGGTTGGAAATATAACTTGAGGCTTTCTGAACGTTGAATTGAGTGATCATTTCACATTTTTTGAGTGTTTTACGTGGAGGGTCTTCGGATTTGTTCAGGTAAAAGTGGTAGTGGTGGTATTAGGGGGTTGTTGAATATTATTATGGGTTTGGAAATCTAGTTCGAAGTTTTCTGAAGGTAACTTGTGTGATCATTTTAAATTTTTAAATTTTTTGAGTTTTTTTACGTGGAGGCTCTTCGGAGTTGTTAAAGTAAAAGTAGTAGTGGTGCTCTTAGGGGGTTGTTGAATATTATTATGGGGTTGGAAATATAAATTGGGGTTTTCTGAAGATGATTTGGGTGATTATTTGAAATTTTTCAATTTTTTGAGTGTTTTACGTGGAGGGTCTTCGGATTTGTTCAGACAAATGCGGTAGGGCTGTTCTCAGGGGTTTTTTGATTATTATTATTATTATGGGGTGGGAAATATAACTTGGGTTCTCCACTTACAAATTTAAAAAAATTTTTAAAAGGAGGTGGATACCCGGGTACTCCGTTACACCGACGAAGCTGTTTTTTTGTCACACACATAAGGGTTAATTTGCAACCTAAATTTCGAAATCAAAATGAAATAATACTGTTAATTTATTTGAGAAATGACTTCTAAAAACCTGTTTAATTATTATACTTAGGTATCAACATTTAAAAAAAAAGGTCGCAACTGAATTAAACCAATTAAAATTTATTGAAAAATAATAGGCAAAAGTCATGAAAATTTCTACAAAATAAGTTATTTGGAAATATGTTGGTGATTGCTCCTTGATCACGAGGGAATTATTTAATAATTTAAAATCTTTTTAAAAGTTATATTTTACAGAAATGTAATTTAAAAAAAAAGTAAATAATCGTTTTCAAATAATTCCCGCGAGATCAATGTGCTGCCACCAACATAATGGCAGACTTACGTCATCTCGAGTCCCGATTGAAAACGATAGGCAACGATAACCGGCCTCAATCGTTCCGAATTGGTATGACCCGATTAAGAAACACAATTGGGAACGATTGAAATTTTTTTTTCAATCGCTCGCAATCGGATCCAATCATCTTTTTGTAGAAGGGGACTGCATATCGTCCGAATATTATTTATAATTTCAAAAATTAAAATTTCATTCAAACATTTTGTTTCATTTTAGCACCCACTACTGCTATACTCTAACGATATGACAAAAAGGTATATAAAAAATAAATATTAATTGATTGCGAGTATTTTGACTTTGAATATTAATGGTCCTGTGTAAAGTAAATACATATATTACATTCTTAAATATTATATTACAAATAAAATTTCTAACGCTACGGGGTATCGAACCTACATCTGTTTTATAGGGTCCAAAAAGAAACCTGATAAGTGAAAAAATAATTAATTAAAGTTAACAAAATTATTTGTTCAAACAATTTATTACTATTATTAGTAATTCTTCTAAATCTTCAGTGCATTCATAACCGAACTGTATAGCTTACATCGCTCTGAATGGCAGAGATGCTCTCCTAAAAATCGCCAGGAACCATGGGATTGGCGATGGAGCGTTCCTTCACAAAGCCGCGGAGCAAGCGGCCGAGACCATTAGCCTGAATTTTAACATTAGAAGTGACGAAAGTGCATTACTTCATCTAGATGCTTCACTTCCAAAAGCCGAAGTGAAGAAAGCAGAGGTTGAAAAATTGCACCAACAGCTACTCGACAAGAAAATGCACGGAAACTTTCGCAGAATCCTTTTCTAAAAAGGACATGCATTTCAGACAACTTCATATTGCGTTCCTCATTACGCGTTACCTGTTAGCTAACTTCATGCGTAGTGCGTAAACCTTATTGGTTAATCATTTAGCGCGGATTTCGAATTTGAGATTGATTCAATATAGGCACTACCACAAACGCACTACGCAAACTCCGCCTTAGCGCAGTCTGGCAGGTCTGATCTGAATCGATTAATTCAATAAATGAATCTCGAAAGCGAATGCGATTAATTGCAGTGGCATGATCCAACCCATTCATGATCTAGCCGAAAAACGTTCCATTTTCGTCCAACTCGCGCATACTAGCTCCACGGCCATCTTGGTTGACATTCAATACAACCGCTAGCTGTACATTTAGGTGTAGAGTCATGATCCAACCCACTCATGGTCTAGCCGAAAAACGTTCCATTTTCGTCCAACTCGCGCATACCAGCTCCACGGCCATCTTGGTTAACAGTCAACACAAACGCTAGCTGTACATTTATTCAATATGGCGGTGTAGCTCGTATCGTTGCTGATTAGCTGCATTTTTTTTACTTGCGCTTGGATCAGTGATGCTAAGGTACTATATTAGATGGGAATATGCAAGCTGCCATCTTGGTTCCCCGCGAAATTCAAAATCCGTCTTTTTTATTTGCGTGGTTAACGTGCGTCGTGCTGTAGAAAAACGGGTTTCTAACCTTACTTTCTTGTGGATCTTATTTCGCTTTAACATACCAAAAAAATGCTCACAGGCAATTTAATGACATATAATCATAAGCTTCTGACCCCAGATATTTAAATTATATTGTTTTATTGATAAATATGAGTACTTACTTCGCCTAATTTTGAATTACAATTCGGTTCCATTTGGCGCGTCTACAATTTATAATCCATATTGACAGTCTTTCTCTTTGTACTAGTGGAAAACGATGAAGTTTAAATCCATCTTCGTTTACGTTTTTACAAAATGGAGCACTACAGCAGACCATTTTCATTATATTCTAAACTTAATTTTAACTAAAATACACGACATCCTTATCGCATTGTTTCCCGCAAACTGTCCAGGAACCAATATGGCGGTTGCATATTCCTGTCTAATATAGTACCCTAGTGATGCTAATAGACCGCGACTTTTTCAACTGCGCAAGCGTTGCGTTGGCAGGGGAAAGCCACGTTATTGGCCGTAATACGCGCGCTTATTTTAAATGCTTCAAATGTACACAAATATGGTGACGGACTAAAAATAAGGAATAATGGTACTTCTATTTTTAAGTCGATAAATTATATTAATTTTTGTTAATATGGTTCATATATATTATTATTACTGCAATAACTATAAGTTATTGCATTAAGTTATATATAATAGTATATACATATATTTTATGCAATTTTTAGGTCCAAAAATATATATCCTGCTGATCTTTTTTTATTTTTCACTTTAGGGAAGAATATTAGATTTTATTCTTTATCTTTTATATTATTTGACTTCTAGATTTTTAAAATATTTTTTTGGGGGGGGGGGGTCTGATTGGAAAAAATATTTTTGACGCTCTTTGACCCAGAGTTGACTATAGCGGAACTGATAGCTTCTAATCAACTAATACCGTGATATATCCTGTTATCGCAGAAAATCACGGATCTAGAGGACAAAACCATTTACGATTTTTAGACAACTTTGATATTTTAATAGGGTATTAAGTACATGACATTTGCTATAGTAATAATAATAAAATACTGTATTATCATGGATCTTATAGTTATTGCAGTAACATATATGAACCATATTAACATAAATTATTATCATTTCTCGACTTGAAAATAAAAATGAATGTGTGTGGCCTTCCCCTTCCAACGCAACGCGTGCGCAGTTGACTGGTGTGAATTGGATCATGTGTAGTGTGATCAAGTGTGGTTACATTCAGTGTAGTGTGGTTACACTGTGTTACACCTTCAATAAGGCGATTCTAATGCAACAATTATTCTAATCCAATATTCATGATGACATCGAGTACATACGAGTTTACTTCAGATGAGGAGATAGCAGCATTCAAAAAAGTACATGCATTTCGGCTAACTTCATGCGTAGTCCCTAAACCCTATTGGTAAATTCAGTTAGCAATTTACATCTAATGTAATTCATAATAGAATCAGCCAATCAGCTGCCGAGAATCGAAAGCAAGATTCGATAAGTCGATAATGTAAAAAAGTTTCGATAACTCGACAATTCAAGTAGGCGCAAATTTCAAAAGAGTCTACATTTCTGGCTTAATTATTATAATGAATTAATATACAGTAGTTTGAAAATTTGATTACAAGGGATCGACGCGTTTTTCTTTTGTTTATATCGTTGTATCCTTTTTAACTTCACAGAAATTATATTCTCATCTTTATTTAAACAAAAGAAAAACGCGTAACGTAGTTTATGAATGATCCCTAAGTGTGTTTAAGTCGGATTAGTTATAATTTATTGTTAGTTTCTCTAAACATAGGAAAAGGGAAGAAAGTGTTTTCAAAATTCAAAACAAAATCCAAATTTTGAGGTATCTCGAAAACGTTTAGAGATACACGAAAACTGACAACATTTTCAGGGTTCTCTAAAGGGGGATGGTCCTCAACCATACATCGACCCAAACCAGTAAACAAATTTTCAAAATTCGAAAAAAATCCAAAATCTTAAATGATCTCTAAAAGGGTCAGAGATACGTGAAAACTAAGTAAATCTTAAGGTTTTTGTGGAGGATGTTTATTTTTTACCAATTTGAACTAACCCAATTAAAAGATTTTTTAAATTAAAAAAAATTTGAGTTATCTAGATAGAACGCGGTGAGAGATACGCGTAAACTCATAACATTTTCAGGAGTTTCTAAAGGGGTATGGTCCTCGGCAACCCCGATCTAAACCAGTAAACAAAATTTCAGAATGAAAAAAATCAACATTTTGAATCTCGAAAATGGTCATGAAACGTGAAAAGTAAGTAAATTTTAAGGTTTTTATAGAGGGGTTTTTTTTTTACCAATTTCAACTAACTCAATTAAACGATTTTCAAAATTTTTAAAAATGCAATTTTTGAGTTATCTTGAAAACGGTGAGAGATACACGAAAACTGAAAACATTTTCAGGCACTGAGTTAGTTCGAGTTTTCGACAAACTCGAACTAACCCAATAGAAAGATTTAAAAATTTAGGAACATATTCAAAAATTTTATTTATCTCGAAAACGGTAAGAGATACGCGAAAACTAACCAAATTTTCACGGCTTGATGAAGGTCCTCAACCACCCCGAACTAACAGTAAAGTAGAGTAAAGTAGTCATACGCGAAAACTGACCAAATTTTCAGGATATTCCTGACCGAAATTGTCCTCGGGCGCCCAGAATCAGCCCAGTAGAGTGATTTCCAAAATAAAAATATTAAGTTATCTAAAAACGATAAGATACATTAAAACTGAAAAAAGTTCGGGATTTTGTAAAGGCTGATGGTCCTCGGCCACCATGAATAAACCCAGTAAAAGTCTTCAAAATTATTAAAAAAAAATGTTGAATGATCTCGCAATCAGTGAGATACGTGAAACTGACAAAATTTTCAGGTTATTATAGAAGGGCTGGTCTTCGGCCACCACAAATTAGCCTAATAAAAAGATTTTCAAAAGGAAAAAATCCAAATTTTGAATTATGTCGAAAACGATGAGACATATGCGAAAACTTGAAAAATTAATAATAAATATCAAATAGTATTAATATTTACGAAATCTGATACATTTTTAGATTTTCGGACAACGTTAAAAAATACGTGAAAACTGTCAAAATTTCAGAAATTTTTTAGAAGGGGATAGATTCATTCGGACTGAAAATTATTGAATGGCGAGTTCGGATTGACTTGGATTGAGTCGGATTGAAGTTGTTGTACTTGTACGTGCAAGAATTGAGAAGGATTGAAAAGACATTTTGGATGAGCCACGGATTCATTGGATTGGGCGCACGGACTTGCGAGCATTAAAAATATTAAAACTGGCTTGGGATATGGGATGTGTCTTGGATTCATTCGGATTGGGCATCGGACTGAGAAGGAGTGAAAATTTGTTGTCGGATTCATTCTGGTTGAATTCAAGAAGTCCCACGTATTCAAAAGGATTGGAGGCACGGATTGAAAAATTGATTCGGTATGGGTTTGAGTTGGAGTTGGTGCTGATACATCAGTGGAGAAGGATTGATAAGTGAGCCTCGAATCCATTCATGTATTGAGATTGGGTTTTAATTTGGGATTGAAAGATGGATTGAGAAGGGTTGAAGGGGATTGAAAAGTTGCTTCGAATTGTTTCGGATTAAATCGAATTGGTTCGAACTGCAACATAAATTAAAAAGATAATTACAAAATATTTCAAATCACGAAAACACGCGCGCTCCAGCGCGCGATCATCGGTCTCGTTGTAGAAAAACAGTCCTTGTCGAAGGAGCAAACTGCTGCTTTCCTCAGATCCGAGGGGCGTCTCACTCAAAAAATCACGGCTTATTCCGTCAGAAATCAGATGACAATCTGTAAGGATTCCGGTAAGGCAATGTATGCCGTAAAAATCAAAGTAGGAAATCATCAGTGAAGGCACGAATTCGTGAAATCGTTTGAAAACGGAAAATTCGTACGAGTCCGATGGTTTTTGATGAAATCGTCAAGTATTCGTAGCAGTCCGTAAGGACTTCGAGTGGAACCGCAGGGAATCATTGGGATTCATGCTTGAATTCGTAGGTAATTCGAGGGGAGTCCCCGCAACGACCACGCGACCGGACAAATCTCGGACCTGCGCAGTATGCATGGTTATAAAATTTGATAATTGGCCTGATGAAATTAAATATTTAGAAGGCCTAAATCAAAAGAATCTTGGTAAACATAATATAAAATATATTATTCTTAATCATTTTGACGAAAAAGTTACTCTTGTAGAGGGGTCAAAAACGGACAATAAGTTTCTTATCATTTAAATTTAAATGTTATATATTTTAAATTATCATTATCAATTTTATTAAATATAAATTTAAGTCAATTTAAGTCATCAGTGTTGATGTTCATTTTAATACCGATAGATACCCTTCCCCGTGTAACAGACCGTAATAGAAATAAATGACCGTATAGAAATAAATGAAACAACATTTTGATGTAACACTGAATGCTTTTACAATTTTTTTTTCAGTCAAAAATATTGAAATTACTTACAAGAAAAGACGTATTATCAGTTTGTTTTTAAACTCATATAAATATAAATTTTACAAGATTCTTGAAAAAATATTTTTGAATATTTCAGATGTGTTGAAAATGAATCTTGAAATTTAAAAAAAAATTATTTTACAGGATTCTAAAAAATATTAGGAAAAATTCGAGCCTTTTTAAAAGATATTCAGGACATTCAGAAGTTTGGAAGAAATAACAAATCCCTTAAAGTTCATTTTTCAAAATAAAAACTCCTGAAAAATTTGCCAATAAATCTTAAGAAATTCTTTCTCTTATCCTTTCAAATTTTTTAAGCCTTCTAATATTTTTGAATTATTCAAATTTTTTGTGATGTTTGTTAATTCTGTAACATTTTAAAAATTGTCTTAACATCTTTCAGATTCTTCTTTGAAAATTTTAGAAATCTTTTAAAATGTCTTAAAATCTTTTTAAACCTTCTCTTAAAATTAATTTTTCATAATGAAAAATTATTTTAATTTTTGCTAGGAACCTAAAGAAAATTTTTTTATTTTCTTGAAACTTTACAAAATTCCTAAAATATCTTATAAATTTTTATTATTTTTGAATCATGCGAAAACTTCTAAGTATCCCTTACACTTACTCAAATTTGTTCTAAAATTATGTATTGTGGCAGAATTTTGCTTTTAAATCTTTTACATACTCTTTCTCAACATTTCAGGAAATAATTTAAAATGCTTTGCATTCTTTTTCAATTTTCTCTTCAGAATTCATTAAGAAAAAAATAATTTTAAATTTTCTCATGAATCTTAAGAACGAGCTTAAGAATATTTTTTCATTCTCTTGACGCTCTGTATAATTGAGTTTACCTAAAAATTTTTTAAATCCTGAGAAAATAAAAGAATTGTTTCAAAGTCTTCGATGTTTTTTCTCCTCACACATTTTCCAAAACTCAAAATTATTCTTCTACAATTAAACCTAAACCATTTGTAGGTGATTCTAAGACCAATCTATTAAGATTATTAAATTTTCCAATTAGGGAAAGAAAACAATCCAAAATATTTAAATACATTTATAAACAACAAATTTTTCCACTAAAATTCAATGCATACTTATTACACAAATTATTTTTTTATATTAAATGAAAGAAAAGATTTCTGACCAAAAATTGAGGTAAAACTATGTAAACTCAATTTTTAAGAAATCTTAAAATTATTCATAAGCAAACACTGCACAGAAAAAACTGGGGGTTCACTAATGTTGCGGCTCAAATAAAAGTTGGTATCCTTTCGAACTTGAGCTCCAATAGATACCTGCAGAGACCCAAAAGGGTTCGTTTAGAGGTTTAGAGCGCACTTGAAAAGAACAACATAAAGGCGCATTCACAAACCAACCGCTTAGAAAGTCGGGTTGGTAATTTCGCGATTTACAGAATATGTCGGTAAAGCAAACACAAACGATATTATTATTTATTATGCGTACAATTTTCGGAAAAAGCAAACTGTCTACCCTTCTAGAAATAATTAATTGAAAACAATTCAGAATGATAGAAAGAAATTTGAATTGTTTCTAATCGTGTTTCTTAATCGTGTGTGCACGATTGGGAAAGATTCAGTGTTGCAAAGTTTCAATTTTTCCCAATAGGACCAATCGGTACTAGGATTTTGAGGTTATGAAGTGGCAATTTGATGGCAGCACTTTCGTCTCGCGGGAATTATTCGAAAACGTTTATTTACTTTTTTTTCCAGGCAACACATTTTAAGCAATATGTTCATGAAAAAAAATTAAATAAATGTTTTGTAACAATTTCCGCGAGCTGAGAGAGCTGTCATCAACAAATTCTCCAATGAAGTGAAGTTTTTTCATCCAATTATTCATTTCATTGTCTATAATTTTGTATAAAAAAATGTAATTTATTAAATAAATTACTTAAAATATTCTAGGTAATTATTTTTTTTTTAATGAAAATGTAACTATTATTCCAGTTGAATATTCCATAATTTTAGTTGAAAATTCATCTCTTTTTTTTTAACTTTCTTTTTTTTTGCCTATGAATTTATTTATTCAATTTTTGGTAGAAAAATTATCTTTTTTAGTTGGAAACTCGTCTTTTGGTAGAAATTCATCTTCTTGGTCCAAAATTCAATTATTCTAGTTAAGATTCATCATTGCAGTAAAAAAATTCATCTGTCTGGTTTAAAATTCAACTATTTCAGTTAAATATTTAGAATTTTATTTGAAAGTTCATCACTTCGTTTGGTTGGTTAAACATTAATTTCTTTAACTTGAAATATAATTATTTAAGTTTTGGTTGACAATTTATCTTTTTTAGTAAAAATTAATTTTTTTTTCTGAAAATTCAACTATTTCAGTTGAATATTCATTGTTTCAATTGAAAACTCTTATGTTTGGTTTAAAATTAATTTTTTTTTTCACTAAAAACGTTACTATTCCATTTTTGGTTGAAAATGATTCTTGTTTTAGTTCAAAATTCAACTATTTGGTTGAAAATTTGTCTCCTTTAATCAAAAATTCGACTATTTTGTTAAAAATTCATGTATTTTGTTGAAAAATTGTATTTTTTGTACGAAATAATTCTTTTTATTTGAAAATTAATCTTCTGGTTAAAAAATTCATCTTTTTGGTCGAAAATTCAAGTGTTCCAGTTAAATATTCATAATTTTAGCTGAAAATTTATTTTTTATTTTGTTTAAAATTTAACTATTCAGTTGAAGATTCATAATTTTATTTGAAAATTCATCACTTTGTTTGAAAAGTTTAACTATTTCATTTTTTTGTGAAAAATTGATATTTTTAGTGGAAAATTCAAGTATTTTTTGAAAATACTTTTAGTTGACCGGGAAAATTGAAAAACTTGACCGGAAAAAACCGGGAAATAACCGGGAATTTTAAATTGTCCGCCGAATCGCCACCTTGAAAATGTATGTGCTTGGTGAAGGAAAACCAGTTGTGATGATTCCTGCATGTATTTAATACAATTTTGAACTATTGCACCTGCAAATATCACAATTTTTAATGTTTAAATTTAAAAATAGTTCAATCTGTAACAGTTTTTAAATAGTTCAATCTACAACTCCATTTCTGTCAATTATCGTGTTTTTCGCTGTATATGTTTCTTTTTGAAATTATCAAATGTGTAAATTTTTTATGATAAATCATCAGTTTAGAATCAAAGAAATTAATTTTCAGATCACAAAATAGACTTTTAGAGTAAAAGGTAAATTAATTCTTTGATTTTACTCTTTACAAATGAATTATTGATTTTAAATTCATAAGAAGGAAGACTTTTCTTCACAAATGTCAATTCTGAATAATTCATAATATTTTCTGTACTTTAAAATTATTAAACAATAATTATAATAATAATATTATAATAATTATGTTGTAAAAAATTGATTTGCATATTTTATCATTTCAAATAAGCGCGCGATCAACATGCAGTGAGGCTGCTGGTGCGACGCATGCGCATTAAGACTTTAAAAAAATTCGTTTCTCTACAGTCAAATTGGTTATCTATTCTTATATTTTATGTTAAAATTATAAAACACAGGAAATTTTGTTTTTGCAACGACCCTACAGCACTTCTAATAATATATATTTGTACTTTTAAAAAGTGACATGTCGAAAAGTTTCTTGCATATGAATAAGCCTTTATGTTTACAAGCTTGTCACATAACCTGCAAATTACATCTATCAAGTCATTATATCTATTTTAGTTACGGTAATATTTTGTGCCTTCATTGTCTTCATGAAGTTATGTCCATCAGAGTTTGATGACATGTGTGCTTTCAGGTAAAAATTGTATTATTAATTAAACAAAATGTCGAAGTGGGCAAAGCGAAAAATAGGTTCTTGAGAAATAGGCTCATTTACAATTGGGATCCTTTAGAACCCCAACTGAGGTGTCATTTATAGCTCATTTATCGTTTTGGGTTCCTTTTCAGCAAGTGGGGTTCATTTTTGTTGCAGCTCCTTTGGAACCAAAAATGGGTTCTAATGGAAACCCCAGTTTTTTCTGTGTGCAGATTGGAAAGAAGCATGTGTTTAGTGTCTCTATTTAAAATTTTTTTTAAATTAAGATTGAAAAGAATTTCATTTTACTACGAATAATTTTTGCAAAATAAGCAGGAAAAATATTCATAATTAAAATAATAAAATTCCAAAACAACCTCACTTTTCAGCTAATTAGAGACAAGAATAAAATAATGGAAAAAACAGGGAGAAAAAGGGAAAAAGTCAAGCAAAAAACCAACCTCTCACTTTTTCCTTTCTCCGTCCTTTTTATACTACAAGGGGACCAACATGTTGCAAGGTCAATTTAAACCTCCTCATCAGGGATTATTTATAGGGAATAACTTGTTGACGTTGATGACCGAATTAAACTCCGAAATTTTTTGTTTATTCTGAGAAACCGATCAGATCTCTCAATCGGTTAAGATCAAGAGACTCAAATATTTTGTGGGTTGCTGAGCAAGGGTTGATAATGATTAGAATACATTTGATTAGGTAAAATCATAATATATTCAGTGAAATTATAATGTGGATTGTGAACAGTACAAATTTTAGGGTTGAAGATAGTTTCGCTTGAGATGGTTGTTATTCGTTTCTAAGATCGATTCGTAATGATGGTACATGGTAGATCAGTCGCGGAGAGAGTCAAGAGCAGGAGGGAGATTTACAAATTTTAAGGGTGGGGGCGAAAGCCCAGGGCCTGAAGGCGTGTTCAAATTCGAAGTTCGGAAAAGAGGCGAAGATTTTCGAAGACAATTTACAGTTGTATAAATTACAAGATTTCCTGTATTTAAGGTTTAACTAAATGAGGTGAACTTGAAGGGCCTTAACTGAGAGCGCGCATACCTGTCATTGTTCAGGGATTAGGACTCTGTCCTCGATATTTTGAAAATTTCATCTGGAGAGCAATAACAAGTAGTAAAAATAAATTCGAAAGTCTAGAGTTCGACAGCAGTAAAATTAATCCTAAAGGACTCGACGAAATCACGTTTTAAAGCAGATATACAAAATCATAAATAACTTAGATCTCAACATACGTCGGCCCGCTTGAACTGTCATCTTCAAAAGATATTTAAAACTGTTTACGATAGTAATAACTTCTAAATAATAAAGGAGATCGATAATTGATAGATCATTACAACGGCCATACCACGCTGAAAACCCCAGTTCTCGTCAGATCACTGAAGTTAAGCAGCGTTGGACGCGGTTAGTACTTGGATGGGTGACCATTCAAGAATACTGAGTGCTGTTGGCACATCGTGGGTGTGGTGAGCCCACACTTGTAGTTATTTATAACTACAAGAAAACTATCCACCTAGAAACACTACCCGAATCGGGTAGTGTCACGCTTACCCTGAAAGGGAAATGGCTTAATGGTATACATTACATACATAATACGATTAGTAATTCACACATATAAGATTGACGTAGAATACATGCTAGAGATAACAAACAGAAAGTAAATTATTTCAAGATTTGAATAACTGATAAGATTAGTCAGTATCAATCGGCAAGGGAGACAAATTTTTTACGCTGCGTTTGTACTCGCCATTTGCGGTCTTGAGAGTTACTACTCGGATAACACCATCTTCTCCCGGATGTGTGGCTATAACACGGCCAAGTGCCCATCGTATGGGAGGAAGATTGTCATCTCGAATTGTTACAAGTTTACCAATCTGAATATTTGTAGTGGAACCCTTATGCCACTTTTTGCGTACAGTTAACTCGTGAAGATACTCTTTGTTCCACCGAGTCCAAAAGCGTTGTTTCATTTGTTGGACCTGCTGCCAAGATGAAAGTCGCTCGGACGGCATGTCCTTCAAATCATGTTCTGGAACACCCGTTAGAGAGTCACCTGTGAGAAAGTGACCGGGAGTGAGGGCGGCTAAGTCGTTGGGATCTGAGGGTACAGGAGTTAAAGGACGAGAATTTAGGATACCCTCTATCTCGGTTGCAAGCGTTGTGAACTCTTCATACGTTAAAAGTCTATCGCCGATAACGCGAACCCAGTGGTGCTTAAAGGACTTTACCGCGGCCTCCCAGAGTCCGCCGAAGTATGGCGAACGCGGGGGAGTAAAATGCCAATTAATGTGATGATTGGAGAGAACGCGAGAAACAGTATCGTTGTGTTGCTTAGAGTTCAAGAATTGACAGATTGCATCGATTTCATTTTTTGCACCCACAAAGTTGCTACCGTTATCGGAATAGAGATCGGAACTTTTTCCACGTCTAGAGAAAAACCGGCTCAGACAAGCTAACAAAACTTCAGTAGTCAGATCACTGACAACTTCTATGTGTACGGACTTAGTAGCGAAACACACAAAAACAGCAACGTAGATTTTTACCTTGTTTCGATTTCGAAATTTCTTTTCCTTTATATAAAAAGAACCACAATAATCTACTCCTGAGTGAAGAAAAGCTCTTTTAAATACTGTCCGATTTTTCGGAAGATCACCCATCAAGTAAGTAGGAGCTTGCGGTTTCGCGCGACAACAAATTATGCATTTTCTGATTACGTTTTTCACTGTATTTTTCCCGTTTATAATCCAATAAGAATCTCGAGTGGCATTAAGCGTCGCTTAAGAGCCAGCATGCATTAATTTTAAGTGTTGATCACGAATGATAAGCGTTGTTATATTGTGATTCTGAGGTAAAAGAGTCGGATGCTTTTGTGAATAATTAAGATCCGATTGTTTTAATCTGCCTCCAACTCTGAGAATACCTTCCGAATCTAAGAAAGGGCTAAGCGGAGCTAATCTGCCATCGATTTGTTTTTCTGATTCTAGCATTTTAATTTCGTTCGGAAATGTTTCGTGTTGTAATAATTTGATTACGCAACTAGTCGCGGTTTTAAGTTCAATTGAAGAGAGGTGGCCCTTTATCTCGCGCTTGTGAACCTTAATGTTTATGAAACGTTGACAGTAGGCTATCACGCGTATTAGTTTAGTGAAGGATTGTGCCTTTTCAAAAAAAGAAGTAGCGATTTCGTTCACGCGAGTTAAATTGACTGCTAAACTGACAACAGGTTTCTTTCGTTCAGGTACTTCGATAGGTTCCAAGTGCGATAGAGGCCAATTCTCTTCAGGCTTGTTAATCCATACTGAACCATTAAACCAAAAGGAATTAGTGACAAACTACTTTGGTGTGAGTCCTCGCGAGACAAGATCCGCGGGATTGTGCTCGGTACGTACGTGTCGTCATTCGAGAGATTGTGTCAATGTTTGAATCTCTTCAACACGGTTTCCTACAAACGTTTTTAAAGTATTTGAGGGATTTTTAATCCAATGCAACGCTATGGTGGAATCAGACCAGAGGATAGTTTTTTCGATATTTAGCCTTCGTAAGGCATGATGGACGGTTGCATATAGTTTCGATAATAAGAGTGCTGAACAGAGCTGTAGTCGCGGTAACGATACAATTTTTAAAGGCGCAACTCTAGATTTCGAACAAACTAATCGAGTGGAATGTTCTCCATTTTTATCAGTTGATCGGATGTATATACAGGCTCCGTACGCCTTCTCGCTAGCGTCGCAAAAACCATGTAATTGAAGGTAAACATACTCGTCGGCAACTATTTTTCGATTAATTTCAATTTCTTCTAAAATAATTAATTGTTTTCGGTGTTCTAACCAGGTCGTGGCTACTTCGAGTGGGACAGCCTCGTCCCAGCCTATATTTAGTTGCCACAAGGATTGCATAATGATTTTTGGCGGTAAGATAACAGGACCCAGCAATCCGAGCGGGTCGAATAATTGAGCGATTTCAGATAAAATAGTTCTTTTTGTCGCGGGTGCACCGATATCCGATGGCCTTACGGTATAAACAAATGAATCTGGTCTGGGATTCCAATAAACACCGAGTGTTTTTGTCGTATCTCCTAAATTCAAACAAAGGTAAGATTCGTTAGATTCTTCTGATAAAGAAGTGATAAGATCGGGTTCATTAGATGCCCATTGTCTCAGATTCATGCCACCCTTACGAGTGACCTGCATTAATTCGCTAATCAGTTGTTTTGCCTCCTCAAAAGTTCGAGCGCCCGATAACAAATCGTCCATATCTTCTTTCAACGCGGCAGACGCACGTGGATAAATATTAGCTTCATTGTTAGCCAATTGCATAAGCGATCGCGTTGCTAAAAAGGATGCTGAAGACATGCCATAAGTTACAGTTTTTAACTTGAAGATTTTTAGGGGTTGACGAGGATCTTCTCTCCATAAAATTTTCTGAAAGTTTTGATCGGCTTGATCGAGACGTATTTGCCGATACATTTTCTCGATATCTGCAGTTATTGCGTATGTATTGGATCGAAAACGGACAAGAAGTGAAAAAAGATCGTCTTGGATATTGGGACCGACCATAAGTACGTCGTTTAAAGATTTCCCGTTTGATGTTTTCGCCGAGGCATGAAAGACGCTTCGAAGCTTTGTCGTTAAGCTCGATTGTTTGATTACCGCGTGGTGCGGTAAAAAATAACCGTCATAGATAGAAGCAGATTTGTCCTCAGACATGTGATCTAATTCCATATATTCTTTCATAAAGACGATATATTTATCCTTAAAATCGGAATTTTTTGCCGAAGACCGTTCCAGAGAATTAAATCGTCTGAGGGCCTGAGAGTATGACTCACCGAGTTCGATTGAATCATCCTTGAATGGAAGTTTCACGATATAGCGCCCGGTTTCAGGATCGCAACGCGTGTTTTCTTGAAAATGTATTTCACATGCATTTTCTTCTTTCGATAAAAGTTTTTCGTTTGGGCCATTTTCGATTTCCCAGAATTCAGAGATTTTGTTATGTAATAAATTTAGCGATAAATTACACTTAACAGGGTTTGGAAATATATTACCGGGGGTTTTTCCACCTAAAATCCATCAAAAATGAGTTTTTTGAAGTGTGACGTTATCATTTGCTAAAGATATCTGTCCGATACAGAGCAGTTTTAAAAATATTTCAGCACCGATCAGTATATCGATTTCTGACGGCTTATGGAAATCTGGATCAGCAAGATGGAGTTTAGGCGGAATTTTTAATTCAACTCTGTTTAAGGGTTCGCTAGGGGCGTGATTATTGACTTCTGGTGTTATAAGGAAGGTGAGATCAGCTGAGTATTTATTTAATCGCGATTGGATCGTTTTTCGCGTTATTTTGCTCACGCTAGAGCTCATTTGATTGACTCCGCCGAGTGGAATTTCGATTTCTCGTTGTTCGAGACCTAATTTCGCAGCTAATTTTTCTGTGATAAAGTTGACCTGCGAACCGTTGTCAAGGAGGGCCCTGCATGATTGGGGATTGCCCTTGTGATCTCGAATATGCACGATAGCGGTCGATAATAAAACATGAGATGATACGGTAGTGTGTAAACTCGCGTGATTGGTTTGAAGTGGTTTTGTGGACTTATTGTCCTGATGCAAGAGAGTATGATGTCTTTTGCTGCAGGTTTTACACGCACTCGCATTGCAATTTTCTACGGTATGGTTAGACCGGAGACAATTGAAACAAAGATGTAGATTCTTGACGATATTAAAACGTTCTTGCAAGGTCGCATTTAATAATTTTTCGCAGTTTTGAGTAAAGTGTGCTTCCTTACAAATATGACAAAAAGGAAGAGTCTGAATTGAATAAACGAATTGTCGTTTGAAATTTGATTGAGATTGTAATGGTCGATTGCCACCGTGTGATTGATTTTCGTTCCGTGATATATTCTTTTCCGATTTATCATTTTTCGAAAACGATTGATTTGTTTCTAGAATTCTTTCGCGACTATGTAAGAATTCGAGTAACTGCTCCATAGTTGAAGCCTCGTTTGATTGCAAATGTTCTTTCCACTTTAAACGTGTTTGTGGGTCTAATTTCGATACGATCGCGTATATCGGAAACGCTTCTAAAAATGGTTTTTTCAATGCTTCTAACGCACGATAATGTTTGGTTACCTTATTTAAAAGT
Source organism: Andricus curvator (assembly GCA_932195095.1). Lineage (NCBI taxonomy): Eukaryota > Metazoa > Arthropoda > Insecta > Hymenoptera > Cynipidae > Andricus > Andricus curvator. Next base: position 124,965 of record CAKNYM010047728.1, read on the forward strand.
TCTCCTAGAGCGACGGCTGATGTGTTATGACAATTCGGCAGTTCAAAAAATGATTTGATATGATTATTGATTACGGTACTCGGATCATCATAACATTTTTCTAGGATATTCCAAGCGACTTTATAGTTTGCATCAGTCGTTTGAATAGATTCGATTTTGTCCGCGGCCCTTCCCGTTAGGCACGAACGCAGATATATAAGTCTCTGAGAGTCTGTGAATCGCGGATCGATCTCAACAGAGGACTTAAAGATGTCACTAAACCCTGGCCATTGTTCGTAGGAACCGCTGAAAATAGGCAAGTTCAAGGCCGGTAATTTGAGATTAATTGCATTCACGTTCGGTTGTTGGACCCCGATAGTCGCAGCTGCTTCATTATTGTCATGTAACACGCTTTCTACGGAATTTCGCGAAGATGGTGCAGCAGAAGATAAATTCACCAAAAAACCGGATTCCTTTTCGCTAAGAATACCTTGTGCCTTCGCACATAATGCAGAGAAATTTTCTTCGAAATCGCTTCGCCACTGATACTCGCTTTCAAGTTGATCTTCCGCAACAATTTCTTCTAATTCGGATTGAGTTTTTTCAAAGTTTTCGAGAATCATTGACGTGTTCTCGATTTTTCCCTTTAATTCGATAATATCTATATCCCCGACAGGTTTATTAAGAAACTTTTCAAGAACTGTGGCTTTAGTTTTCAAGGCATCTCTAAGTCTATGTAGTTATGTGATTCGCTTGGTTAAATCTGCCATTTTTTACAAGAAACTGAGATAGAGTGAAAAGGAAAGATAGGAACCGATCACGTTTCAATATATGATAAGACGACTCAATAACAGATATGCAAGACTCACCCTTTTGAAGCTCTGGCGAAGAACACTTCACAGATTCTAATGATAATTAACACAATTCACAAAATGAAAAACACACAAAACATAGATAGCTTGTAACACAAGACAAATTCATTCACAAATTCGATAGATTTTTCAAACACAATTAACTTCACAATCACTCGATGACTCGTACAATTGAAGACTCGTAGATTTGAGGACTCGTAGACTCGTAGACTTGAAGACTCGTAGACTTGAAGATTCGTAGACTTGTCATAGATTAGAAGATTCTTTTATGATAAAATCTTCACTCGTTCTGGTTATGAATTGAAAGATTTTCCCTCAAATCTTTGCTCGTTCTCGTTCAGTATATTGGAAGATTTTTGCACGTTAAAATCTTCGCTCCTTCTCGTTCAGTTCAGTAGATTTGGAAGATTTTTCTCACGTTAAATTCTTCGCTCGTTCTCGTTTACATTCAGTAGATTTGGAAGATTTTCTCACGTTAAAATCTTCGCTCGTTCTCATTTACGTTCAGTAGGTTAAAAGATTTTTTCACGTCAAAATCTTCGCTCGTTCACGTTCATGTTCACGTTCTCGTTCTGAGTTTTTGTCAATGGAATGACAGGCTTGTTGTTCAACAACTTGATAGATAAGATGTCGTAAATCCAAAGGAAACTGGATCCGACGCTCGAAGGACCAAAAATGTTGACGTTGATGACCGAATTAAACTCCGAAATTCTTTGTTTATTCTGAGAAACCGATCAGATCTCTCAATCGGTTAAGATCAAGAGACTCAAATATTTTGTGGGTTGCTGAGCAAGGGTTGATAATGATTAGAATACATTTGATTAGGTAAAATCATAATATATTCAGTGAAATTATAATGTGGATTGTGAACAGTACAAATTTTAGGGTTGAAGATAGTTTCGCTTGAGATGGTTGTTATTCGTTTCTAAGATAGATTCGTAATGATGGTACATGGTAGATCAGTCGCGGAGAGAGTCGAGAGCAGGAGGGAGATTTACAAATTTTAAGGGTGGGGGCGAAAGCCCAGGGCCTGAAGGCGTGTTCAAATTCGAAGTTCGGAAAAGAGGCGAAGATTTTCGAAGACAATTTACAGTTGTATAAATTACGAGATTTCCTGTATTTAAGGTCTAACTAAATGAGGTGAACTTGAAGGGCCTTAACTGAGAGCGCGCATACCTGTCATTGTTCAGGGATTAGGACTCGGTCCTCGATATTTTGAAAATTTCATCTGGAGAGCAATAACAAGTAGTAAAAATAAATTCGAAAGTCTAGAGTTCGGCAGCAGTAAAATTAATCCTAAAGGACTCGACGAAATCACGTTTTAAAGCAGATATACAAAATCATAAATAACTTAGATCTCAACATAACTAAAGGTATGAAACATTTATATAACCTGTAAAGAAAATATTAATTAAAAATTAATTAAGTTTAATATAATTAAAATTATTAATTGAGAAGTTGATTGTTTAATAGAAAAGAAAATTTTTCTGTTATCTAGTCAAAGAAAATTACTTTAACCAATTAATTACTCTATCCCATACTGTATTATATCTTGAGAGGTCCCTTTTTAAATTAATAGCCTTGTTACCTTCTCTCTTTATAAATGACATCTCCATGAATTCTCTCTTTTTCTGATTTCTTTCATGATAAAGAATTTTAATATTATTCCAATTAAAGTCAGGACCATGTGTAACCTTATATTTTGAAAGGACTGAGTGATATCTAAGACTTCTGCGAAAATTATTTTCATGTTCATTTTTCCTAAATCTAAGAGCCCTTTTTGCCTGCCCTACATAAACTGCATTACAATCTTTACCATTAATTTTGTAAATAACACATTTTTTGTCTAACGTTTCATATCTATCTTTTCCTAATTTTACAATCATATTACTCTTAAAAGGAACTCTATAAATAGTATGTAAACATAATTTTCCCAGCAATGATTTCAAAATCTTCCAGATTTTACCAAACTATGGAAGAACAACAGTATTAAATGTATTGTAATCTTCTCTGTTTATTTTATTTTGATCGTTGTTTTTGTTTTTTATATATTTTATTCTGTTATGCGCATGTTTTTCAATGAATTCAAAAGGGTAATGGGTAAGAAAAAGAATTTGTTTACAATGTTCAATATTTTTTTCATGGAAAACTGGATGTGATAATTTAAGGGCTCTATCACTCAAATTTTTAATGATTCGTATTTTATTTTGAATAGAGTGATTTGAAAGAAAACTAAGTGTTCTACCTGAACAAATCTTTTTCCTGTGCCAGTCAGTAATAATATGTCTTTCATCAGTTTTAATTAAAGGTAATGAAAGGACAGTGGCGCAAGTTTTAAGAGTGAAACCGACTGGTAAGAGACCTCTAGGCAGACCGAGAAACAGATGGGAGAAAAATATAAGGGATGATCTAAAAGAACTAGGACATGATTACTTAAACTGGATGGAGGATGCACAGGATAGAGATGCGTGGCGGTTTCGGGTAGATGAGGCAATGAACTTTCGAGTTCGAATTGCTAATCGATAATAATGATAATAATAATAATAATAATAATAATAATAATAATAAGTACTGAATCATCAACATGTCTTGCATAAAAATCAATATTAAAATTGATTTTTTGGAAAAGTTCATTCTCTAAATCCTCCATAACAATTTCAGCTAAAATAAGAGATAAAACAGATCCTATGGGAGTTCCAAACTTTTGTTTATAAAATTTATTATTAAATTTGAAATATACTCAATGAAAACCATATTTTATAGCATCAAGAAAATGTTTTTTCGGAATTTTGGTATTAATTTTAATCAAATCCCAACGTTTTTGTATGGCAATTTCGACTCTTTCGTAAGGGATATTTGGAAACATAGCTATTACATTAAAATAGACAAATATATGGTCTAAAGGTATTATCACCTTTTCAATTAGTTTTAAAAAAGCATGACTATTTTTAATTGATGATTTTGAGATTTGTATTGATTTTTTAATAATTCGTCTCAATAATTCTTTCAATTTTCTAGTTGGGGAACCTATTGTTAAAATAACTGGTCGTAGAGGGTAGTCATCTTTGCGACCTTTAACAAGTCCATAGGCTAATAAGAGATTAGTACTCGATGTATCAATATCACATCTTTCAATATTTATTACCTAAATATTTATTAGTTCTCATTCTGTCTAAAATTTTAAAAGTCCCTTTTTGAAGCATTATGGTGGGATTATTAGGAATCAATTGAAAACTATCTTCATCATTAAAGATATGCAACATTTTTTAAATATAAACATCCCTATGTATCGCTACTGTAATACTTCCTTTGTCTGATTTAGTGATCATTGATTCTCGATGATTTTTTAAGAAAATTTTTGTTTCAATTAAACCCGCATTCAATTCCTTTTCTAACCAAGTTTTTGTATTATCATTATTTAAAAAATCATTCGATAAACCCATAAATTGTGATCTAAATTCATCAATTTTATTCTCAGGTATTTTTTAAATATTTGATTCAATGTCTTTAATTATTTCAAGTAGTTGAATATAGTTTTTCCCCCAAATTTGTTGCTAAAACCATCACCTAATCTCAAAATGTCAATAACTCTGTGTGGAATAATTACATTAGAAATATTCATAATCCAAGGGTCTGGTTGATCATAAAAAAGAACTGAGTGAATATTTAAATGCAGTTTTTGTACATCTCCTTGTTCATTAAGAATGTTTAAAAATTTTCGATCATGTTTTCTATTATCCTTAAGGGCGATTTTATTAAGTTTTGTTTCCCTTTCAAAACATTCCTTGATAATAAAGGAGGGAACTTGTTGATTTAATTTCTCAATAATTTGTTTTATTTAAAAATTAAAAGAATGTATCTGTGAATGGCAATCCTTAATAGTCAAATTTAAGAGCGATTTTTTAAATTTGTCAGTATTTATATCAAATTTTTCTTTATTTCTTTTGTTTTTGAAATCAAAGCTGACATTTTTATTAATGTCAAAAGTCTTCTTAGGAGAATCATTTAAAACAATTTAATATCAAAACCTTTCAAAATTATCAAAAAGATTCTGAATTTTTTTCGAATTCATTAAAATAAGTTTTTCCCATAATTGAATTTTTCTTATCTCTTTGAAAATGTAAAAAAGTTGAGAAATTATAGTGTGGTAGCCTCGGTGGTAGCAAAATGTTAAGAACAGAATTATTTCCCAATATATGTTCAAGGTATTTTTCTATTAAATATTAATAAAACAATTTGCAGTTATACATTAATAAATCAATTAAATTTATCAATTAATTTACCCACGTTAAAAATTGAGGACAAAATCAACATAATTTTCTTTTACTCCAGAATTAATCAAATTGTAATAGTTCATTACTATATTAATTACTAAATTCTTATATTAATTTTCATCCTTAGTATTTCTATTGTCACTTTAACTTGAAAGCATTTATAAATGTTCTTTAAATAGTTTTTAATGTTCAGAAATCATTAGAAAAAAAGGAAATATTTAAGCAGTGAGTGCGTCACTCGTACGTTATACGCATTGTATGACTCCGCGCTTCGCAGTGACCGCTTGGATTCGTTCGGATTCGTCAAACTTTGTAGGACTGTAGGAATTCGTAGGTCCAACGCTCCGCTACGCTGTGACTGTACAGCGTTCGGAGCTCCCGATTCCGAAAAAAGGATTCCGGTTCGTCAATATCAGAATTCATCAAAATCGTTAGGATTCGTACGAATTCGTTTACTTTGTTCGAACGATTTCATTTAAATCCTGAGTGAGACGCCCCTCGGATATTCCTAACAATATCCAAATTCTTTTTGTGAAATGAAACGTGGGACAAACCTAGAGCTCTGCCAACTAAGTTTTTGATTACTGCAATTTTGTTTTGAATAGGATGAGCCTATACCAATTGTTAATAATATTACCATCCCGACCTTCAATTACTTCTATGTCCAAAAAACTGATTTTATTATTTTTCTCTATTTCATGGCTAAATTGAAGTTTTGGATGAAAACCGTTAAAATCATCGATAACTGCCTGCAAGTTTCCTAGAGGAATACATAATAAGGTGTCATCAACATACAGAAAGTAAAAGGGCAAAACAAAATCTAGCTTCTTAAAAGCAAAGTCCTCCAAATCTTTCATAACTACTTCTGCTAAAATCGGAGAAATAACTGAACCTATGGGAGTACCAAAATTTTGCATATGAAAAGATCCATTGAATTTAAAATAAGTTGAGTTCATAATAAAAACTATCCCTTTAATAAAATCTTTTTGACTGAATCGAGTACGTGTCTTCATATTGTCCCATATATTTAAAATTGCCTGTTTAACTAATTCAAGGGGTATACTCGGAAACATTGCAACAACCTCCAAAGAAATCATTACATGGTCATCAGGAACAGTTTTTTGAATAATAATTTTTTTGAATTCCCAGCTATTTTTGATATTGTATGTTGAAGTTGCAATGGAGTCTTTAAGTATCAAATGAAAGTATTGTTCTGAAAATTTCGTGGGAGTGTTAATAGTTGAAATAACTATTCTCAAAGGATAGCCATGTTTGTGAATCTTTCTCAAACCATGACAGCTGGCAAGATCTGTGTCTTCGGTACTGATATCAGTCCATCCTATATCTTTTCCTAAAAGTCCATTCTTTCTCCAATTGTCTAGAACCTTCAAAGTGTCTCTTCTTAATTGTTTTGAAGGATGTTCATTAAATAAATCAAAAGTATCACGATTGGAAAGTAAATCCTCGATATCCCTAATATAATCTGATTTCTTCATACAAACTGTAATATTGCCTTTATCAGCAATAATGCAAATTATATTTGGGTTGTTTTTAAGAAAACCTTTCGCTATAATGAAACCTTCAGATATTTTACGATCAATACTACTAATGTGCAAACAATTCCTATCAACAAAGCTCTTTGACAAGCGTAAAACCTTGTCTCGGAAATCTTGCTGATATAATATTGGAATTTTGTGTATACTTGAGTCAACATCTTTGAGTATTTCTATCATCTGTTTTGACTTAATTTTTATCACATGGTTACTAAAACCTTCACCTAGTCTGAGAATATCTGTAACTGAATCAAGAATCTGAATATCTGCCAAATTTACAAACCAAGCATCCCTATCTTCTTCTTCAAAAATCTTGTGTAAATTGAAATTTTGCTCTCGAACATTAGTTTGTTGATCAATCACAATCGAAAGTTTGTTCTCATGTTTTTCATCATTGTTAAAAAATCTTCAATTGAGGAAAATCTGATGTTTTTAGGTATAACATCATTTCTACGACATTCAATCAAAAACCTTTCCTGAAGGATACTGCCTCCTAATTTTTTGTCGATATCACACCATAATTTGACCTTTCTGAAGGCTTCAGGACCATATGTCACTTTCCTCTGATTAAAAAACATAATTTTTAAAAAAGGGGGCGCTAGAAATGACCTCCAATCCAAGTCAGCTGCATTGAAATTTAAGAATTTTGAATTAGATTAAAATCAAATTCAACATCCTATTTAACGTCCAACACTCAAGTTAATGTTAACGATTAAATTTGGAAAACCACCACAAAATGCTCCTATTGCAGTTCCTAAAAACAAAAAAAGTTTGTTTCTTTGGACAAAAATAAAAAAGAGGAAAATTAATAAAATCAGTTTTTTGGGCATAGAAGTAAAGAAACGTCAGGATGGTAATATTATTACCATTTGGTATAGGAAAAGTACATATTCAGGTAGAGTTTTAAATTTCTTTTCGGCTCATCCTTTTCAAAACATAATTGCAGTAATCAAAAACTTAGTTGACAGAGATCTAGGTTTGTCCCACGTTTCATTTCACAAAAAGAATTTGAATATTGTTAGGAATATCCTTTTTCTTAATCATTACCCACAAAAGTTAATTGAGAGACATATCACAATTAGAATTGAACAAATCAAAAACAAACAAAATAACATTTTATCTACGGATAATCAGAAGGAATTGAGAGAATATAGTTCTTTTAATACTTTTGTTCTCCCGTTTTTTGGTCACATTTCGAAAACTATTGAATTTACGTTGCAAAAATTTAATATTCATACTATTTTCCGTATAACATTTAAAATGGAGTCAGTAATAACTTTTTGCAAAGATCCTTTAGATAAATTTGAAAAAGATGGTGTTGTTTACAAGACAGACTAGCACACTTCCTAATACTAGGATGGAGGAACACGAAAGTGATGTTCGTTTAGGACGTTGTCATAAGAGTGTTCTTGCTAGACATCCAAAAGGGTTTGTTGGTGTTGACAATGAGTTTGACCGGGATAATGGTGAAATGTTACATAGTGAAAGTAATGAGAGAAAGAGAGAATCCATGGAAATCCTTTATATTAAAAAACAAAATAATAGTTGTCCATTAATTTAAAAACTGATTTCGATAAATTAAACAAAAGTTGTCGTTGTTTCGTCGCTGTTCCCACCTGCTCTAATTTTTCTTACCTTGATAGGGGTGCTGTATGAGCACCAAAACGTTGGTAAATGTTATAAATGCTTTCATATTGTGATTTGATAATAATAAAAATAATAAGGACGAAAGAAATAAAAAAGGGATTTGGTTGGTTGTTTATTTCTATCCAAGGAAACAAACTTTTTTTGTTTTTGGCAATTGCAATGGGAGAATTTTGTAGTGGTTGTCCAAATTTTATCGTTGGATTCTTGTTTTATTTTTAGGAATTCTATACATCATTTAAAACCCTTCAAATCATTAAAATTCTTGAAATTTCCTTGAAATTTCTGAAATAATTTGTTTTAAAATGCCTTGAAATTTGAAAAGCTCTTGAAAATGCGTTAGAGCGCTTTCAAATACTCTCAAATCTTTTAAATCTCTGGAAATCTATTGAGATTCCTTGACACTTTTTAAAATATCCCAAAAAGTTTAAAATTCTTTAAAAACTTTAAATTTTTATTTAATCTTTGGAAATACCTTGAATTATTTAAAATCTCTTCAGATATTTGAAATGCCTTGAAATCACTCAATTCTTGTGAATATCTTTTTGAAATTTCATTTAAATATTGTAAAATCCCTTGAAATCCCGTAAAATGACATACAATCTGATAATATTCCTTGAAATTCCTTGAAAATTTTGAAGTTCTATGAAAATATTTCAAATATCTGAACTCAGCCCGATAATCCTAAAAAATGTTGAATGATTTGTCGCTTAGTAGTAATATCAAAAATTGTCAAAAAAACGTTGTTTTTATGGATATTTTTTGACAGAATGATGGGAAAAAAACACTAATTTAGTTATAAGGTTATGAAGTTTTTATTGCATTATTATTGGTATACATAAAGGCCGGATCATAAGAATCAAAACTTTTTCACATTAAAATAAACTGATATAAATTTCTTCACGCAAGTTAGTTTGACAGGGTGTTGGTGGCAGGTGTCGAAATTTAGTTCCTACTTTGAAACAGCTATTTAAACTATTTAAAAACTATTCAATATTAACTATTAACTTTAAACTATTTAAACTATTCACACGCTATTTAAACTATTTAAACGCTATTTAAAGTTCGAACCCCTACATTCAACTACTAAAACCAATTATTAATAATTGGTCTCAAGGTGATTCAAAATCACAACAGATTATACAAGTAAAATGCTTGTCATCGTTAGCAACAGATATTTTAAATAAATTATGATTGTTCGGGAACAAATATTACTTAAAACATTTTAATTAGGCAATATTATAATAAAATTGAAAAATATATTTGACAATCAATTATTTAAAGTTACTAATTGTTCCTCAATTTCCCTATTGCAGTATTACGGTTCATCTGCTTGCTACATGACTCCGTACGAAGAAGCATTTTTCTCAAGGAATAGCACCACTTTTAAAGACTTTTTAAGAATGTTTGTTGCTTAAAAATAACAATTGAGAGTTACTAAAACATTTTCACAGAGAAATATTCCTTTTTAGGTGTCTACTATTTGATTTAGTACAAAAAATAATTTCTCTCCGTTGTAAAATGTCTACTGATTTAATTTAATTTGTTTTCAATAAGCAGCGATTTCATATAATGAAATTATCAATAATGGTACATATAATGGAAAATCAAAATTAATGTACATATAATGATAAAAATAACAAAAAAAGAAACCAGAAAAATAATAAAACAAAAAACACATAAAAAAATTATATAATAAATTAATATGTAGCGAGCTATATAAAATATTTGAGGTCCTAATAACAACAAGAGACCGATATTATTGGTACGAATATTAGGACCTCAAATATTGTATATAGCTCGCTACATATTAATTTATTATATAATATTTTGTTTTTTTTTTAAATTTATTTTTATTTTATTTTTATCATTATATTTATCATTATTTATAATTTCATTATATGAAATCGCTGCTCATTTAGAACAAACTAAAATCAAATCAGTAGACATTTTACCACGGCGGAAAATTATTTTTTGTACTAAATCAAATGGTAGACACCTAAAGAGGAATATTTCTATGTGAAAATGTTTCAGTAACTATCAATTGTTATTTTTAAGTAACAAAGATTGTTAAAAAATCTTCAAAAGTGGTGCTATTCCTTGAGAAAAATGCTTCTTTGTACGAAGTCATCTAGCAAGCAGATGAACCGTAATACTGCAATAGGGAAATTAAGGAACAATTAGTAACTTTAAATTATTGATTGTCAAATATATTTTCCAATTTTATTTTAATATTGTCTAATTCAAATTTTGTAAATATTATTTGTTGCCGAACAATCTCAATTTATTCAAAATATCTGTTGCTAACGATGACAAGTATTTTACTTTAATAATTCGTTGTGATTTTGATTGAAATGGAGTAAAAAGATGGTTTAATGTTTCATTCTGTAGGAGTTCAAAGTTGAATGTAGAGCTTATATAAAATATTACGCTCTATTAGTCAGTATATAATCTAAACATTGCCAATCTCAAAAAATGGCTTTTTTCATTCATACGTTTATAACACAATAACAATTTTTTTTAATTATTCTAACCTACTTCGCTGATCAATCTGAATGTCTTAAAAGAAATGACACTTGGGAAAAGTTGAAAATAAATTCAACTTTGTTGTTAAATAACAAATTCTTAAACGATTTGAAAAAACCTAACAACACACATATTTTTAAAATTTAAAAAGCTTTTATGAAAAAAAACGATTGAATTGGATGAATTGTGTAGGCTAAAAATTGATTTGTCCACGGGTACTTTTGTTGCCCCACTGTGCGACGTAAAAACTGTTTTTTTCTGACTCGGGGGTAGGGACGGCCAAGTCGGTTCCGATTCATTCGAAGAATCGATTCTTGATTCCAGGAATCGATATTCCGTCGGAATCGATTTCGATTCCGATCACAGAGTTAACAGAAAATAAATTTTCGCTTTCCTGAAGGTTATCTGTGATTGGTCATTGGCGTTCCGGTCATTTGATTGGAGGTCTTTTCCGTTAGGTGGGTTTCCGGCCTTCGCGTGGAGTGTCTTACTTTTCAAATGGTTCGTCGTATAGGTCTGTCTCTGTCTTCATCAACTTGCGTCATGCGTGCTCAGTCAGACGTTTCGCCATAATCAATCTTTTCACGGAAAAAACTAAGAATAAAATTTGTTGCAGGAGATTTTTTAGAGCGATAAAGTTTTGTTCAGCCGACTTCGCGTCTTTCAAAATACGTGTGTTTGTCATGGAAAAACAAAAGAAAGTTTAAACGATATTTGTGTAAAGTTTATCCTCTCAAGTTAGTTTTTGTTGCAAGGAATCTTTCGTCGAAAATCGATGTAAAGTTTATCTTCTGTTTTTTCTGTGTTATCGTGTTTTCGGCCGCGTGTGTAAATTTTTTTGTTTGTGTCGGGATGCGGGGTGAGGAGTGGGAGAATATTGCGGAAATTTTGAGGAGTGGGGGAATGTTGGAATTGGAATCGAAGAATCGATTCCCACTTTCGATTCTTCGATTCCCCGGAATCGACGCATATAGTCGGAATCAAGGAATCGAGAATCGATTCTCACCGAGCATTACCCATCCCGAATCGCTAGTGTTTGCCAAGTATGCAAACCAGATCGCGTTTCCGCGCACATGCGCATTGCTGTTGTCGTGTCACGTGTTCTCCCCACTCTACTGCCTGAAATTTGCTTCAAAATAAAACATACTGGAGTGGGGTGCCCGCCTTCTTGGCGCGGGGATAACATGTGACACGACAACAGCAATGCGCATGTGCGCAGAAGCGCGATATGGTTTGCATTCTTGGCAAGCACGCGCAATTTCTTGGAGGATTACCGTCTCACTCCCCACTTACAGGGATACTAATCCTGATGTCCTCTATTTCGGAAGAAGTTTCTGAAATACAGCCTAAATTTTTCTTTGAATGTTTGAACGTATACTTGGTGGATTTCTACAAGGTGGTTGTCATGGCGGTTTTGTGGATTGTGTAATGCAAGGGCTGTTTGCGTGTGTGCTTGGTTTACTGCATCTTCTTTTGCTGCCATCAGTCTTGCTGGTCCCTTATTTGACAATCGAAATGCATCGCCTCCCATAAATCGTAATCGATCAAGCTGATCAATTCTAGTAACATAGTCTTCCAAAAGGTCCACACCCATTACCATCATATCTTCAAGGCTCAGTGGCACAAAGTCTCTTAAACGTCTGTCATATACTATATTCCAAGTGCCAGACAGATCAGTGATTGCCCTAATGCAATATTGCTGCCTAAACCCAAAGATGACAGGTCCCCTTCTGAATAAAACTGAAGTTACCATGAATATAACCAGCTGGCCTCCATGTAATCCTCGTATTTTATCTACCTCTTCAGTACTTAATTCATCATATTCTACTTGCTGGGCAGGAGGAAATCCTCTGTTATGGAAATCAGGAAATAGTTCTTCTAAGGTAACCGTCTGCGAACTTAATTCTGTAAGCAGAAATATCAGAATTAGGTGAACTTTTATACTTATAACAGCGATCGGGACCTTTAGGGTCCAGGATTTAGGGTCCAGGTCCGGTCCCGTTGAACTCTTGAGAGTGCGGGTTCGAAGCCACATCATCTGAATTTTCAAGGGATCGAGTGCGGGTCTGAATCTTTCAAATTCGAGAACGAGAGAGAGACCGCGATTTAAAAAAAAATTGAAAACTGCTTGGGAACATCTAGGGACAAAATAAACAAAATTTCGTATAGAGGAAAAGTGCCTAAAATGGCCAGTTTACATGGATAAAAATATTATTTTTGTATATATAATAGCGTGGACCAAAACATTTTTTTCGAATTTTTATGAATAATGCCCGGAAATTTGTTTGAATCCACACAAAGTGAATCCATCTTTTTAAACGATATTTAGAGGTGGCGCAAGCCCTATGAAGTTTAGCCAGTACTCCCAATTCCGCTCTCCAACTGCACTGCACTGCGCATGCGTTGCATCGGCAGTCTCATTGGCTGTAAATTGCGCACTTTTTTAAAACTATCACATGCGTAAATCAATTTTTTATAGTAAATCATCATTGTGGAAATAATAAGAATTAATTTTCAGATCACAAAATAGTCTTTTAAAGTGCAAGGTGAAATAATTATTTTATTGTACTCTTTAAAAATAAATGAATGATTTTAAATTCAAAGGAAGAAATTCCTTTTTTCACCAATGTGAATTTTAAATCATTCATAATATTTCTTTGTACTTTATGATTATTATATATTGTTAAAAAATTGATTTGCATATTTAATCATTTCAAATAAGCGCGCCATCCACATCCAATCACTCCAATGAGTCTGCTTTTGCGACGCATGCGCAGTGCGGTTGGGGAGCCAAATTGGACGTATTTCACATTTATAAGAAAAAAAGACGTTTTTGTACATTTTATTCAGAATGCTTAATATTAGCTGAATCTAGTTGAAACTCAACTCTCTTCACTGTTATTCATAGAATTCGAATAAAATATTACTTTTCAAACATCACCCCCATAAGTCTGTTTCATAGGGTCCCGAAAAACCCGATAAGTGAAAAAATGGGTTTTCCGAGTTTTTGGCGCGATTTTTTTTCATTTTTCAAAATGAAAATTGTGAATAAAAATAATTTTTTAAACAATTTATTATTATTGTGAATAAGATTTTCTTAGAATAATGCTAGAAAATTGCAGTTTTTTCTGTAATTTGCAACTTTTTGTTCACTTTTCACTTGAAGTGAGTTAAATAATTAACTAAAGTTCAGAACATTATTTGTTTCAACAATTTATTATTATTATTAATAATATTCATTTTGAATAATGCTAGAAAGTTGCGGTTTTTTCTGAAATTTACAACCATTTGCCTACTTTCCACAGAGCGTGAGTTAATAATTAATTCAATTTTGCAAAAATAATTATTTAAACAAATTATTCTTGTTTATAACTATCTTCTTCAATAATGCTAGATAGTTGCAGTTTCTTTTGAAATGCCTAACTTTTTACTCACTCTTTACTTATTGAAGTAATAAATAATGCAAGTTAACAAACAATGTTGTTTAAACAATGTATCATTGTTTATATATGTCTTCTACTAGATAAGTGCTGAAAAGTTGCGGCTTTTTCTGAACTCTTAAAATGTTTTCCATTTTTTACTTAGTGAGGTAATAATTAATGCAATTTAACAAACATGCTTATTTAAACAATTGATTATTGTTTATATCTATATTCTCTCAGAGTAATGCTAGAAAGTTGCTTTTTTCTGAAATCTTTAGTTTTGCTTTTACTTTTTAGTTATGAACAAATAATAAGTGAACCTCAACAAGAATAATCTTTTATAAAGTATTTTACATTTTTGAGTGAACTATTTTTGCTATTTTCCCGAAGTTTAAAAAAAATTAATTTGAACAAAAAAGCTGTCCCACACAAGAGAAAAAAACGAAGACTTGTAAAAGTTTTGTTTTAAATTACAACAAGAAGTTGATTGCAAAGCATAAAAAAAAATTTTGGAATTGAACACGAAAAACACGAAAAAGAAAGAGATTGCTTAAAATTTGATTGCCTCTCATCTTTATTTACTATTTGTTCATAACTACAAAAGGCAAAAAAAAGTTGAACATTTCAGAAAAAACCGCAACCTTCCAGCACTTATCTAAGATAAGATATTTACAAACAATAATGAATTGTTTAAACATTTATTTTTGATAACTTGTATTAATTATTACCTCACTAAGTGAAAAGTAGACAGCAAGTTTAAAAGTTCAGAAAAAACCGCAACTTTTTAGCACTTATCTTAGAGAAATAAAATTATAAATAATAATAAATTGCTTAAACAACTATGTGAACTTGCATTACGAATTACTTCATTAAATGAAAAGTGGGTAAAAAGTTAAAAATTTCAGAAGAAATCGGAACTATCTAACATTAATAAAGAAGACAGCTATAAGCAATAATATATATATATATACCATTAAGCCATTTCCCTTTCGGCGAGCCTCAAGGGGTAAGCGTGACACTACCCGATTCGGGTAGTGTTTCTAGGTGAATAGTTACTTGTAGTAAATAACTACAAGTGTGGGCTCACCACACCCACCACCGCCAACAGCAACGCAGTAGTATCAGACGGTCACCCATCCAAGTACTAACCGCGCCCAACACTGCTTAACTTCAGTGATCTAACGGGAACTGGTGTTTCCAGCATGGTATGGCCGTTGCCATAATTTGTTTAAATAATTATTTTCGCTAAATTGAAAGAATTAATAATTCCCTCGAAGTGAAAAGTAGACAAATAGTTGCAAATTTTAGAAAGAACCGCCATTTGTTACATTATTCAAATTAAAAATTATTGAAAATAAGATTAAATTGTTTAAACAATTGATTTCTTTAACTTTAATTAATTATTCACCTCACTCTAATTGAAAATTGGACAAAAAGTGGAAAATATTTGAGAAAAATTCAATTTTTTATCATTATTCTAAGAAAATATTATTAGCAACAATAATAAATTGGTTGAATAATGATTTTCGTTGACATTAATTAAGTATTACATTAATCTAATTGAAAATTGGACAAAAAGTGGAAAATTTTTGAAAAACCCGTGACATTCTATCTCCATTCTTATAGAAAATTGCTGAAAACAATATTAAATTGTTTAAACAATTAATTTTGTTAACTTTGAATAATTATTCACCTAACTCTAATTGAAAATTGGACAAAAAGTGTAATTTTTTTGTTTATAAATGCAATTTTCTAGAATTATTCTAAGAGAATATCATGAACAACAATACTAAATTGTTAGAACAATTATTTTCGTTAACATCAATCAAGTATTACATTACAGTAATTAAAAATTAGACAAAAAAGTGGAAAATTTTTGAAAAAGCCGCGACTTTCTATCACCATTCTAAGAGAAAATTACTAAAAACAATAATAAATTGTTTGAACAACTAATTTTGTTAACTTTGATTAATTATTTACCTGAGTCTAATTGAAAATTGGACAAAAAGTGGACATTTAAAAAAAATGCAATTTTCTAGCATTATTCTAAGAGAATATTATTAACAACCATAATAAATTTTTTGTACAATTATTTTCGTTAACATCAATCAAGTATCGCATTACTCTAATTGAAAATTAGGCAAAAAAGTGGAAAATTTTTGAAAAAGCCACGACTTTCTAACTCTGTTCTAAGAGAAATTTTCTTAAAACAATAATAAACTGTTTTCAAAATTTATTTGAACAACTTATTATTAGTATAAAATAGCGTTTCATGCATTAGAAACAATTTGCATAAGAAACCGCAAAAAAATCATAATTAGCGCCAAAAACTCGCAAAACCCATTTTTTCACTTATGGGGTTTTTTTGTACCCTATAAAACAAACTTATGGGGGCGATATTCAGAAAGTAATATTTTATTCGTATTCTATGGCTAATTATGATGAGAAATGTTGAGTTTCAACTCGATCTGACCAATATTAAGGATTTTGAATAAAATTTACAAAAACGTCTTTTTTTCTTATGGGAAATGCCTGTTAAACTTTATGGGGCTTGCGCCACCTGTAAGTATCATTTTTTTTTCAAAACAAGAAAACGGATTAATGTTTTTGTGGACTTGAACAAATGAGGGGCTGATAGCAAAAGCGGACTAAAAAAAAGAGTCGGAGCAAAAGCGGGTTGATTATTTCTCAACACAAGAACGAATTACCCCTCGCGCTACGAGCAAAAACGAGTTAAAGATTTAACTCGTTTTCGCCCGTAGCGCGTGACTAAAAACATGACAAGTCGCATTTGCCATAAGGGCCAGTCGCTCGTTTTATACGGATTACTCACACAGAGTTAACCCCCTTTTTTTGGTAGTTTTTTTTGGTCGTACGTGACGTCAGGGCAACTTGGCCTGGTCAGGTCCGTTTACCCTCACTGTTTTCTGACACTTTCCCCGGTCCCCTGGATTTTCTGAAAATGTGAGTACGATCTTTGAATCAACGAAGATTATTGAATGATGGCGAGGCTCACTCTATTAGTCTATTTTATGGTGCGTTTCTCTCTCTCGAGCTAATGGAGTTCACATTTATATTTAAAGATCTTGCAAACACCTAACTTGTTTACAATTTTTTTTGCAAAAATTTTGTACCACATATTTTATTATCTATTTCTTAGATTAGATTCTTGTTTTTTATTTGGCCATCTCGTAACATTAAAATAATCAAAAACTTGTACCTAATTAATTTTTCATTAAAAATAAATAAAATCACAAGAATTATTGAATGATATTTTATCAGGCCTCTGGACCGCACTGAAAAAATTTTGGGCGAGCTGCTCGCCCACGTGATAGCGCTGCAACACCAAATGCGTCACGTGCTGCTCGCCCGCGGCTTGGTGCGGATTCTCTCTCTTGTTGGGCACGCACTGTGCCCACATTGGAACAGCTGCAGCCCCAACAGTGTTGGTACAGTAACGCTCCGTTTAGGCGGGAGAACGGCATCCCCAACCCGAGTTTCGCGCGGAGTTTGTTTCATCCCACAAACGGTTTGTCGTATATATTCGTGCTTATTTTATTTTTACAAGTGAACTTTTGATCTTGGATGATTTCTTAGAGAAGAATAACTTCTCGCATTTACGCAATGACCTCAAATGTAAATAATTTATCAATACATAAGCCTGCCGTCGTGAACAGGCGCGTGTACATAACCTATAAGCTATAACCTATAAGGTAGAAATTTCGTATTTTTTTTTGGTAAAAGACGTTAATCTTTTTTGGGATTTGATTTAAAATCAAAATCTTGTTTGCTCGAAGTATGAACTGTTACATTTTTCGTTCAGTATTTATCTTTTTTGGTTGAAAATTATACTACTTAGTTGAACGTCAAACTGTTTTGTTGAAAATTAACTTTTTGGTTGATGGTTCATCATTATAGTTAAAAGCTCATGTGTTTGGTTGAAAATTTAAGTATTTGGTTGGAAATTCGCTTTTTTTTTTAATTTTGGTTGACTCTTTCCTTTTCTCCTTCTTTTTTCTGTTGGTATGTAGTTGTCTCTAATGAGCCGAAAAGGAGGTTGTTTAAAAATCTAATTTTGATTCGTGATTTTTTTCAAGCTCTGATTTCGGTACATAAAATTCTTCATAAGAAAGCAGATTTCATTTCAATCTTAAATTAATTTTTAAATAGAGACAACTTTCGAGACGTTGTATTACGTATCATCAATTCATAAATAAAAGTTTATTTTATACCTGATGTTGAAAATTCTTTATCCTACATTCATAAAAAAGACAAAATAAGTACTGTGAGTGACTGTTGTTAAACATAAACACACATGATTATTATTAACGAAGTGTCCAGGCACACCGAAAATATTTGGTGTATCGCTCACCGTATTTCGATGAACCTATAAGGCGTCCTTTCTAGTTTCTCCTGGGCACACCGAAAATATTTCTTAAATGCTTATCGAATTTCGGTGAGCCGAAAAGGTTTATTCTAAGATAATAGTTTCAATTGTTCTCAACAAATTATATTAACAACTGTCTATGTGTTTCATTTAATGATAACAATTAGAATTATTGACATCATTTCCAACACAAAATCAGTCGCAGCAAGTTTAATAAAAAAAAAAACATATTTTATACACGACTATCACGCAATTGTTTATAAAACTTGTTAATAAAAATTGATATTGTTGAATTAGACTGGAACTATTTAATAGAATAGGCAAGTAACATCATAAAGTCATAGGCAGAATGTTTTTAAAAACGAAAATAAATTTTTCCCTGTAACAATAGACGAATATAACACAATTGTTTATACAATTTGTTATAAAAAATTAAATTTTTGTCTTATAATAAAACTTTTGGGCTAAAAAAATCATAAAGTCATTCCCAGCAACTTTGTATAGAAAAATTGTTTCCGTCCCTAAAAAGATAAAACAGAATAATTATTATTAAATTATTAAATTATTATTAAAATAATACAGAACAATTATTTGTATAACTTGTTAATAAAAATCATGAATTTTTATGTTTAAATATTTTTTTCACTTTAAATAACATTGTCAAGTATTTTAAAATTATTTTTCATGCCGTCAAAATATTTTCTCGTAAAAATGCGATAGATGTCTATTAGTTTATAACATTTTTTTATGGCAATAAAATGTCTTTTAAACAATATATTTTTATTATATTTGTATCTAGGCATTGACTATTATTGATTTCTGGTTTACTTAATTGTTTACACGATCACAAAATTCAACTGCGACCTGCTGCTTAATTTGTGCGCGAAAATCTATTTCTGGACTCGTGGGGCAATTGCTTTCTCTGTTGTGGGACTGCAGCGTTCCCAACACGCGGGAAAGGATCTGCCCGCACGTTTGGCACTAATGCTCACTCAAATGTGGTGTGGCGGCTGCACCGACCGCCGTGGTGGCGATGCGTTCTCACTAAGAAGACAGCTGCTTGCCCAAATTTTTTTCAGTG
>CAKNYM010047729.1:14764-47281 GCA_932195095.1 Andricus curvator
AAATACTGGATAAACAAACAGTACAAACGACGTCCAAACGTTAGCATAAAGAAAAATTGAAAAATCAAAATTTTGGAGGGATGACATGAAATCTTGATTTGCCCGTGGCTGGGCAACCAAGAGGGTACAAACGAAAATATTGGATGTACAGCAGTACAAACGACGAAAAATTAAAAAACTGAAATTTCGGGGGGATGAAACGAAATTTTTATTTGCCCATAGCTGGGCAACCAAGAGGGTACAAACGTTAAGATTAAATGTACAAACAGTACAAACGATGTTCAAACGTTAGCAAAAAGAAAAATTTAAAAATTCAAATTTCGGGGGGGGGGAGGTGACACTAAATTTTGATTTGCCCCTAGCTGGGAAACCAAGAGGGTACAAACGATAAGATTAAATGTACAAACAGTACAAACGACATACAAACGTTAAAAAAAAAAGAAAAATTGAAAAATTCAAATTTCGGGGGAGTGACACGACATTTCGATTTGCCCCCAACTGGGAAACCAAGAGGATACAGACGATAAGACTAAATGTCACTTTTGTTTTATTGTAACCAGCATTATCATTCTTATAAAAATTCCCAATCGGCATCATTCTTGTCATTCTCGTCATGATCGCTAAAATACTATGTATCTTTGACGCAATATGCGGACAATTGTTTCACACTCGGGACTTTGTAAAGAATGATCAGAGTTCATGTAAAATCGCAAAGCAGATACAAGTTTGTTAGGGTCTGTATGAAGCAGCATACAGTAGCGTTCTCGGCTTAGTTGAGGATGCGTCATGTTCACTAGATCCATTTTAATCCTCCTTCTTCTCGTCCTCATACTTTTCCTCGCCCCTCTTCTCCTTCTCCTCTTTATTATAATCAACATCATCATTATCATCATAATGTGCCTGCTGTTAATAAAAGCATTTTTATTGCACAGTGTCGCTCACTAGAAAGGTGTCGGCAATACCCCTGTTCACCATATGTAAATTACCTTTATCAATAAAAATACCACCAAAAATAGGAAATGGTAAGAAAACGATTTCTCTCTCGTTTTTCAATGCTGAATCGGTTCCCTCCTTTAAGATTATTACTGATATTGAATATAACATTGAATACGCCTTTTACAAGATCTATATTCAAAAATCGGGATTTATATTATTCACCTTTATCAATACAAATATTACAAAAAATAGGGAATTGAGAGAAAAAGATTTTGCTTCAGTTTTTAAATACTAGATCGATTTCCTGCTTCACAATTGTTACTGATATTGGATATAGCATTGAATACCTCTTTTGCAAGATCTGTGAAAAAAATTAGGATTTATATCAATTACCTTTATCAATAAAAATACCCCTAAAATAGGAGATTGTAAGGAAAAGATTTTGCTACTGTCTTCGAATTAGACATTTTTTAAATATCAAGAAAAATATTACATTTTTTTCAGATTTGGTTAATTGAACACTCATTTCAAATTTAAAAAAATGTCTTCCACATATTTTCCTTCGTTTCGTTCACAGGAACTTAACAACTTTTAATGATGATAATTTTGCATTTTTGACCATTCTAAACTAGCCTAAGAACTAATTTAGGGGTTATTCGCAAAAATTTTTAATAATTATCGCATTAACCAAATACAAAAATACTTAATTTTGGATACTACTTCAAAGAATTCTAAATTGATAAAAAACTATTTTTTTCTCAAATATGTGCTATCTATTTTTCATTAATCATAAGTTATGCTGATAGGATATTTCAATTTTTATACATACACTTAAACTCTAAGTGAAGGAGCCTTACTATATGTCATTCCTAGAACTGCTGGCCTCGTGTGGCCACGGAATGTGGGGATGTGCGGAGCAAGGGAGGCTGCTCACTGAAGCGTAACAAACAAGCATGCGGGACGCACTCTTCGCGCGTTAGTTGCATCAGGTTACGACATGTCTGCCCATCCAACGAAAAGCCACCATGCTGCCCTGCCTGTTTACTTTTGGATACCTCCGAGATATGCGGCAAGCAATGCCCGAAATCTGCCTTGAGTCGGAGTTTGAGTGTACCACAAAAAAAGATTTCAAAAAATCATTTTTTTTACTCTTACCTACCCTCACATTATTTTACTATTTTTTTGAAGTTTTATGTACTTTTAGAGAGCATTTCTCGATCCCTTTCACCTCCCCTTAGTGATGCCGTCGAGCGATATTTCCCGATCTCGACGCGATTCCGACTCGATCCTAGTCTCCAGTATCGGGTGTAGATCGAGTCGGTTTTGGCTCGACTCGACTTTGGCTCGGGAAGTCGATATATCGACTCGGGATCGGGTCGGGTTTTCGATCCTCCTTCGACAGATGTGCACTTCTCAGTTGAACTGAGCGGAGAGGGAAATTTGACAATGGCTTGACGTCACTCGGTCCCCCCTGACTCCTCCACTGCCTGGTTAAACCGGTTATGGCTGGAGTGAAAACGCTGAAAATTATTTTCCCCATAGTGGAAGAGTTGTACTTTGGCTTAGTAGTAAATAATTTGAAACATCTAAATGCAACTATAGAACCTATTTCAACCTTCATTTAATTACATTCTCATTCTAATGAGAAGGTATTGGTTTTATGTAAAATTTGACATAGTCGGTTTTCATCAAATCTCCACGTTTTGAGACCCCCTGAGCCAGAAAAAACGATTTTTACCAACGTGTCTGTCTGGAGTCTGTCTGTCTGTAGCCACGATAACTTTCGAAAAAATGATCAGAATTGATTGAGCTTTGGCACACTTTTTATGGCCTAAAAAGAAAGAACGAGTTCGTTAACCAGCTATTTTAGATGAAAATTCAAAAAGTGAGCACATTTTGAAAATTTTTGAGACCACTTTTTTTGAAGATTTAAAAATTCTATGTACGGTTATCAGTAGTACGCAAAATGACGAACAAAATATTCTAATGACTTTTCGTGATAAAAAAAAATTACTGGAGTTATAGCATTTTCAAAATTCCAAAAAACAAACGAAAATGTACATTTTAAGCCGAAAAACGCACGATATGAAAAAAAGTCAAGAGGAGAAAAACGTTGCTTCTTGAACACCCTATAATATTTTCACAACAACTTTTTGAATTTTTTGAAAAATAAAAAATTCAAATTTTGATCGCACAAAAAACTAATCAAAAGTCAAAAATTCCATTTTACTGTGAAACTATGCAAGATACGAGAAAAGATCATTCCACCAAAATTGTGCACCTAAACAAGATCTACAAATTTCTTATTATTCACTTTTTGATATGACGCGTAGTTTTTGTTTTATTCGTAAAAAAAGCATTGAAAATAGAAAAATCCAATTTTTAGACGAATAACACGAGCTACGAAAAAAATGACAAGAACAACATTTGTTCATCCAAGGAAGAGGTACAAATTTGTTGTTAATCATGTTTCGATAGGATGCGTAGTTTTTGTTTTATTCGTGAAAATAACATTGACAGTAAAAAAAATCAAATTTTTGAAAAAACAATGCAAGGTACGAAAACAGATAAATGAACAAAAATTGTGCATTCAAAAAAGATTTACAAACTTGTAATCAATTTTTGTTGTAAGAATATATTCAAAATGAAAAAATTAACTTTTTTGAAAAACGGCACAAGCTAAAATAAAATTTTGATAAAAAAAATTTGTCGCCTAAATTATATCATTATTTTTCATTTGAAATCAAATACAAATTTAGTAATTTGTATATGAAGAACATATAACACGAAGCACAAAGTGCGCGCTCAGTGTATTTACCAAATCGCACGCCGTAAGTGCGTTCAAACTTTTTTGTTTCTATCATACGGTGCACAGAACCGAGCGTAGAACGCAAAGTTCAAATGATTTTCAAATCAAATATCGAGCGCGAGGCGCGAGTGTCTGGATGAGAATGTGTTCCTTAAGGTCGATAGAACCTTGAGTAAATAAAGTTCCTTTTCAGTCTAAAATAAAAACAAATTTAACAATCACTTAATATGTAGAGGTTTTGATAATTTTATAATATTTGCAAACAAACTTTTTCTTTTCTTCGACGTCGAACACGAAGTTGAAAAATCTAGAGGAACCGAGCGTAAAGCGCGATTTAGACACGCCCGAGCGCGTAGCGCGAGGTGAATACATAATCGAGCGCGAAGCGCGAGATCCATCAGGTGCGCGCCCTTGGCGCGCTCAAATTTGCGAGCGAAGCGAGCCGCGCGCGAAGCGCGCGATGAGAATGTGATGATTTTTTCAAATTATTTTTAAATAAAAAATAACCTTTTTTTAATATTTGGCAATATTGGACTGTTTATTGAAAAGGAGCAAATATAAAGCAGATTTCGAAAAGTGAACAATTTTCAGCTGAATTGTTTTAAATAGAATGCATTCGATTGAATTATGAACTGAAGATTTCAGAGTGCTGCAACCTACATTCAAATTTTCAACTCTACAATTGTAATTTTCTTCTTCTTAAATTGTTAATTCGTGAAAAAGAGTTTTGTACTTTAATGTATAAATAATAATAGAAGAATTATTATTCCAAAAAGGTTTAAAATATAAATTATTTGACGTCCAATGAAACAAGTTTCTGGTTAAAAAATTTTTTAATTGTTCAATTTGTAATGTTTTTCACTTAAGATTCCTTCAAATGATATGATTAAAAAATTTATTAATTCATTTTTCAATTTGGAGGATCACAAATGATGACGTGGATACAGATTTCTTGAGCAGAAATTTTTGAAAAGTTCTATTTATACAAGGTTTTTTAACAATATAGTAAAATTTTCCACAAATGATATGAATTTTTAACAATTCAGTTAAACTTTCATTCAAACACTTCAATTTTCAAACCAAATATGTACGATAAATTCTTAATGAAAACGTAAATAGTTGAAGTTTCATTAAAAGCTGGAATGCTTGAATTGTTACTTCAGAAAATTATTTTATAACTTAAAAAAAGAGCTTTCAACAAAATAGTTGCATCCTCAACCACTAAAATGAAATTTTAACCATGTAGTTCAAATTTCAATCAAGTAGTTGAATTGTCAACCAAGACGTTAAATTTTCTGCAAAAAAGACTAATTTTTCACAAAGTACATGAATTTTTAGACAAAGATGTAAATTTTCAAATTGAAAAGATAAATTTCCTACCAAAAATGAGAGAGTCACATTTTCAATTAAAAAAAAAAATTTCACTTCAAAAAAACGAACTTTAAAAAAAATACTTGAATTTTCAAGTAGAGAAATTACTTTTCAAATAAATTGATGAATGTTAATTTGTAAACAATAAAATGAATTTACAACAATGCGCCTCAACTGTCAACCAAGAAGTTTAATGTTCAATTAAGACACTTAATTTTACACCAAAAAGACCAATTTTGAACAAACACATGAATTTTCAATACTGTAGTGAAATTCTTAAAGAATTTTTACTCGAAAATCAAAAAGTTCTGTTTTCTGTTAGAAAAATTAATATTTAACCAAAAATACTAATCATCGCGAGAATAGCTTCAATTTTCAAACGGAAAAATAAATTTTCAAACAATGATGTAGTTCAATTTTCAAGTGAATAAGATAAAGCGTCATCCATAATTCGAATGGATAAATTTTCTATGGAAAAAATTAATGCCCAAACAATAAAAACGTATTTTCAATAATGCAGTTAAATTTGCAACGAAAGAAGCAATTTTTATAGTTGACTACTTAGATTTACAGTTATGAAATAAATTTCCACCTAAAACCAACGATTTTTCGACGAAATAGTTCAATTTTTTACAAATCAATTTATTTTCCCAAAAATATATAATTAGTTCGGTTTCAACCAAAACGATGAATTTTCAAGCTTTTTAAATGAATGTATCAATAATCATATTACTTATAAGAATTATTTTCGGGAGAATAATTATTTGATGATTCTTATTTTCTCTCGATTTTCCACCAAGAAGATGAATTTTCAACACATACAAAATATTTTCCAAATTTGTGAAAAAAATTTGTTGAATACAAATTTTGGTTAAAAAACATTTGATAGAAAAATAAGGCTTGGAAAAAAAAATGGTTTGAAAGAAAAAATAATTTGTTGTGGAAAAATGTGTGAAAAAAGTTTGTTGAAAAAAAATGTTGAAAAAAATGTGTTGA
Source organism: Andricus curvator (assembly GCA_932195095.1). Lineage (NCBI taxonomy): Eukaryota > Metazoa > Arthropoda > Insecta > Hymenoptera > Cynipidae > Andricus > Andricus curvator. The sequence goes on from CAKNYM010047729.1 coordinate 20,877, forward strand.
AAAAAACTTTTTGAATAAAAATGTTTCGAAACAAAATTTGTTTGCAAAAAAATTGTATGAAAAAAATAATGTTTGGAAAAAAAAATCTTAGAAAAACATTTTGGCGCTTGAAAACGTCTACAATGTCATTTGTTTATATAATTTGTTCATAAAATGAACAAATATCAATGCATGGCAACATTTTTTTTGGAAAGCATCATTGGCACTATAATTGCAACAAGATTAGAAGAAAAATTGATTTCGTTTCGCTTAAAAACGCGTAAAATGTGCATTTGTTTATATATTTTGTTTATCAAATAAACAAATATCAACGGATGGTAAATTTCTTCCAGAAAACATAATTAGTAATGTCATTACAACAAGAGTACAAAAAAAGCATTGGTTTCTGCCTATTATAATGTCTGCGATGTACATTTGTTTATAGAATTGGTCAATAACATTCATTCTTGAATTTTGATGGCCACGTATCATCCAAACAATAAAAGCAAGCAATTTTAGAGCAAGAATATACTTTGAAAACAAAAAGTTCTTCATGTCGATTATTTGTTAATAAAATTTGCTTTTAACAATGAGCTTTATAAGGTAACAATTTTTTCCTTCTTTCTTATACCGCTGTGCATTGAACCCAAGTGACTTGAAGTATAAGAAAAATTGTGTCTAGGAGATAAAACATGAAATGCAAAAAAAAAAAAACTTTTTGCTGTTGGCATTAACATAAAAATTAAATAAACGAAAAAATAAAATATACACTCACAACGCTTTCTATGAAATTTTGTCCTGAATTGTACAACAAAAAAAAAAGATCTCAAATCGGTGCATTATTGCGTTCTAAATGTCCTTTTAAAATTTGAACCTCGTTTTTAATTTCAACCCTCTGTGGACCGCTACGACACAGACCCACATCTGGCGAAGGAGGATCGAAAACCCGACCCGATCCCGAGTCGATATATCGCATTCCGAGCCAAAGTCGAGCCGAGAGAAAACCGATCACGGGTATCGAAAACCCGATCCCGACCCGAGAAAAAACCGACGCGATCTCGACACGATCACGAGAACGTATCGTATCGAACGGCACCACTACCTCCCCTATCGTAACATGACTGTAATAGCTACTCCCCAATGGGAAATTTACAACTGGCGCAGCATTGTGTCAGTACTGGCCAGAGTTTGACAGCATTGGCGTGGTGCTGGTAGCCAATACTGGCATCGATGTGGCGTAACCTTGGGATGATAACGCTGTTTAGTACTGATTGCCAACTTCGGGGCTGTACTAAAATACTGTACTGGGCATTAGTATTGGCTCAGTAATGACTATAAGTACTGTGATTTAGTACTGGGACAGTCGTGGGTATAAGTACTAATGAAGTACTGGAAGTAAGTATTAGCACAGTATGGCAAATGAGTACTGTCAAAGAAGCCGGAGGAGTACTGGGCACCAGTATTGGCGATGTAGTGGCATGAGGCAGAAATGATAATTATGTTCAGTACAGACTACCAGTATTGCTACTGCACTATCGGCCTTCGCGATTTCCAGCTTTGCTTTCAGACATGACATATGTGACATATTTTAATTCTTAAAGAAGAAAATAAACGGCATTTTCATTTTGGAGATGTAAACATTCTAAATGACAAAAAAGTTCATATAAAAAATTTTTTTGCTGTAAAATATTTAAAAAATGTATTTGTCTGAATCTCTAAGGAGCATTAAAAAAGGAAAAACGTTCAACACATTTCAAAATAACACGTATTCTTTAACAATTGGTGTTATTTTAATTATTTTTCATGACACATGCATGATTTCAGCCTTTTTCGATGCCTATGAAGCGGGGCTAAAGCTCTACTTTTTACGGACTGAAAAGTGACATCCGTAATTTATTATTTATGCCGTTTATTATAGTCTGTTCTACGCCAGTACCATGCCAGTAGTCCGCCGAGGTCCGGCAAAAAAACATCAGAAAAGAGTTCGCCTTTTGTTAAAATTTGTACGACACCAGTATTGTGCCATTACTCCGCCCGGGCCCGCACAAAGTCGTGAGACAATAGTTTGCCGTTTCTTATAGTCTGTACTACACCAGTATCATGCCAGTAGTCCGCCGAGATCCGACAAAAAAACATGGGGCAACAGTTCGCCTTTTATTAAAATGTGTACGACACCAGTTATCGCGCCATTACTTCGCCCAGGCCCGGGACAAAATCGCAGGACAATAGTTTGCCGTTGCTTATAGTCTGCACTACACCAGTATCATGCCAGTACTCCGCCGAGATCCAGCAAAAAACCTTTGGATAAAAGTTCACCATTTGTTAAAATTTGTATGATACCAGTATCGTGCCATTACTCCGCCCAGGTCCGGCAGAAGATCCTGGGACAATGGTTTGCCGGTTTATGTAGACTGTACTACGCCAGTATCGTGCCAGTACCCTGCCAAGATCCGGTACATATTCGTGAGACAGTGGTTTACTATTTGTTACAGTCAGTTATGTGTCCTAGACTGTGCCATTATCGTGTCATCATTGGGCTTGAAGTTGGCATTAGCCCAGGGCTGATTTTTGTTTAATACTGCACAGAATCCATACTGGGTCGACACTGGTCTGCCGATATTGGAACTTAGATTAGGCACAGTGCAGATCCAGTGCCAATATCCGTACTACGCCAGTATTGGCTAGCCAAGTGTTGGAACATTGCTCATGGCGCGCTACCGCGCCAGTTGTAAGCATCGGCCCAAGTCTGTAATTTCCTATTGGGTCTTGAACCCTCCGTATCACCCTCCTAAAAGCGTTACGTAATATATGGACAACCACAGATCTACAAGTTTTATTTAAACCCTTTTTAAAACTGACAAATAATTTTTAATTCAACCAAGAGCAACCTGTTTTTCGGGATTTCTGGTTAATTTTAGCAAAATAAATTTGGGGGTCAATTATATATTTAAACAATCGCATTCACATTCACTTTCACCTCCGTGTGTCATTTTTCGGAAATTCCACCCACTCATTCATTTTGAGGTTTTATACGTCATTCACGGCGTTGAACTCAGAAGCTAAAGTTACTGACAAGGGAGCCCCAAACTTGCTTTTTTTGTATCGATTCGTATTTAGTTAAATAAAAGATTTTTACTAGGATACTTATTTGGCCCCGCCGTAAGATGCGTTTTTGAGCCAGCTTCGAGCAAAATGACCTTAAGAATAGTCAAGCGATTCATATGAATTGTGAAAAAAAAATCTTTTAACGGCCCTCGTTGCCCACAGCATACCACATCACGCACATTAGTCAAGATCGTCAGCGGTCATCGTTTTGTTGACCGCATTTAGTTGATTCCACAGAACATTTCAGTTAAATGAATACAACTTTCGTTCAGTTCACCAAATTCTTTCACTTCAATCAGTACAATTTTTTTGCTGAATCGTTTTGTTGATTTTAGAAAATATTTAAGTGATTCAAACAAATTTTCAGGTTTGATTTACAAAATACTTAAGGAGAGAATTTTACTAAAATCAAGGAAAATATGTCGTTAATTTAACCAAAATATTTTATTGAAAGCATCTTAAAAGTGGTGGACTCATGCGCACACGCTACGATCGCTTACACTAATTCCATAGGACAGTCCACATGCGAGAGTTCGTGCGTCGAGAAAAAAAAACATAGAAATGTAATCCTTTGGTATCTCGGTGATCCTTATCAAAATAAGTTACCCAAAACAGAATCGATTGGGATTAAGAGATTTTGTGAAAAATACGCAAGGTTACTTCAATCTATGTGATTACCCAGGATTGCATAGTTAATTTATTGATAAAAAAATTTTTGGTTGGCTGCAGTAATTTAGCCCGTGCGCGCCATCTAGCAGAAAAAACAGGCAGTTCCGAGAAATGACATTTCATGCCCATTCACATCTTGCAGTCTTGGTCCAGTGTTGATGTTTGATAATCGCGTCTTTTTCTTTTCCAGTTCGTCGCTGTTTTCCATCGAACTTTTTCGTGATGAGGATGTAATAAAAAATATTGTGTGTCGCAGGTGCGAAACGCTGATTTCGCACTTTTAACACAAATAACTATTAAAACAGGTGCAAGAAGGCTGTTCTTTAAACTGTTAAGTGATTTTTTATTAAAGATTCACCAAAAGAAATTTTGATTTTAGTTTCCTTAAGGTACCTCATGTCCTGTTCAATTTAGATGAAAGTTGCACGCATATCAGTTAAAGCAGACTTAATTTTCCGGAGATATACAAAAAATACTTCAAAAAGCGTGCCGTTTGTCAAGGGTTGCTAAAATTTTGGCTAAAAGGTAGTTTTAAATGTGTTTCGCGAAATATCCAAGATAGGATATTCAATATTTTGTTCTTTTGCTAGAAAATGTATGAACTTTTATTATTGTAAACACTTTTTCAGCGCGGAATACAACAGATACAAGTTGTATCCGAAAAACTTAATATCTAATAAAACTGAATAAAAAGGGTGATATTCGGGACACAATACACGAAAAAAATTAGTTTTTGAAACTTTACTTGACTGTCTGAAACTTTAGGATAAATCATAGATTAAACAAAAATTGTATAACGTTTATTAGATTAGAATCTGGAGAAATGCCTGTAGGGACAATTTAGGTTCACTGATATCAGCAGTCTGGTATCAATTCATAAATGAGGAAAGAATATTAGTATTTGACTATTTTTCACTAAAAGTAACCGTTTGCATGAAAAACAATTAGAAAAACTCCAAAAATATTATTTTTGCCGCAAATTTTCATTATTATGAAAAAAGCTTAAGGTTACTTGAAGTTACTGGCATTTTTAAGGTTTAGCATACCATCTAAAAGGAATTCGAAAAACATTTAGCTTCATTAGATTTAATCATATGTTAGACTCATGAGATGATACAAGTGATGGGTTTAAATGCTGTAAAGAATCTCTACTTTTGGAAAAAAATGATGTCACTTATAGTGAATGGAAAAGAGTCTTCTAAACTTCTTCATTAAATAGAAAAAGAAGGACGATTTGGATGTGATCCTAATAATTGATCGTAAATATAACAAACGAGCTCTTAGACTCGGCACAGGTATGCATGTCGCCAGTCACTCCTATAAACATGCTAATGGTGGTTCCCGATAATAAGTTAGTGGTCCGATAGTCTCCCTCCACCAAAGAGCGTTCGAGTTCCCACATACAGGTATAGCCGTCAAGTTGTAGCATCATATGAGCGTGCTTTACACGCTGATGCGTTCGAACCTGAACGATGAAAGACCCAAAGAGTGAGAACCAGAGTGAGAAAGAGGCAAGAGGAAAAAAAATAGGGAGAAGCAAGGGAGAAGGGTTAGTAGCTCTTGTAACGCTATCGACCCTGTCGCTGTACATCACGTCGACACCATCCTAGTTGGCTCGTTCCAGGCCAAGTAGTAGGAGTAGCTTCTGCGCCATTACTTTCGACGGTCGCTGGCCCTCTTCTGATGCTATGTATATATTACATTACATACACACTAGAAGTTTTCCAGAAGGACGAAGATTCAAGAAAGATCCTGCTTTGCTCCACGGAAGCTGCATGAGGTCTGCCGTCCTGATGAAGAAACTGTACAGCTGCATTTGAAACGAACCGAGATATTCAATAAAACGCGTTTGCATCTGTACCATTTAACGTATGAGAGTTTTTCAAAAAAAAGTACTGTTCTTGGGTAAATCGGACACGCTCTATTAATTAAAACAAAAAAAATGACGAATTCCAATTATTTATATGCAAAACTGTAGATATGCTAGATATTAATGCACAAAATCGCCGAAAATCCTTACTAATAAACACATATGCGCAGATGTGCTGCCGAATTCAAGAATCAGCCTTCAAGAACCTCCGAGTTTCCTGCTGGAGAAACTTAACAAATACAAATTTTCCAAAAATTGATAAAAAATAAAATTATGATGTAATTATTAATTTATTATTAAATTACAAATAATTGTTCTATAGTTATTTGAGATCATTAATAGGAATTATAATATTAATCAACTAGAATTATTTTGGCTTGACAAATAAAAAATGCAGTTGTGCTATTGAAAAGAAGGTTCGGTGGCTCAAAGTTACCCTCGAATTCGGGTGAAGAAACTCACAATGTACTTGTGCTATTTGATTTCAGGAAATCGGACTGCAGAAAGCCCGAGGATCCTCATGAGCAAAACACATCTGCGCATATGTGTTTTATTTTATCAGGATCTGAGAGCTCAGCACTATCCCAAATCCTGGAATTCGTGTAGATATGCTACAATTTCTGCAGATGTATTGTTTCATCATCAGGAATTCTCGAAAATCGCTGTAGATATGCTAATTGAGACCTAATTATCTCGAAATTTAATTACAATTTTTAATGATGATTAGCATACATAGGTAAATTCGTCTTTTCATTGCGAATCCAACCATATGTAAAACTCATTTTTCGTAAAAATGCAGTTGTACAGTTTCTTAATCAGGCCGGCAGAGGTGTTGAACGTCGATCGTGACCTCTGTTTCAATCCACCGTACGTCGTCTGATTTTCAGTCGCTGCCCATTTCTTTAACTCTTTTTTTGCGTTTTGTGTAGTAATGATTGAAGAATATGATTGATGATAAGAAGTTCGAATGAAAAATCGTCAAAGTATATCATCAACTGTAACTCTGAAATTCCTCTCTTAAGTTTATTATTTATATCTACTATTCAAACCAATAATTCGCCACCATGGCATCTTTAAGCTCGTCTCATATCATAAACAAATTTTTAGTCGTATCCCTACGTTTTGATGAGATTTAGTTTTTTACGTACAAAGACTTTAGGTACAAGTGACGGTTGGGAGTTTTTATTCTTTATTTATCAGTCAATACAGCCATCCGAACTTTATCGGAACTTTTTTCTTTTCACCAAATATTATTTTTCCAGGTAAATCTTCTGTCAACATGATTTTTGACATACTTTTCATCTTTAGATTGTAATACCTACTTATTTATAAATCGAGGGGCTCCTTACTACGAAATCTTGAAATCTCAAAACTGTGAATGCGGCAATCTGTATTGAATTCCCTGGATTGTTATTTCTATGTTGATGAATAGCATACAATAAATACTGTAAGAACTGTATTGGCAATATGAATTAATGATAATAATTTATGAGAAAAGTACCCGTGTATAAGGAACGTTGCCGTGACGTAATCTAGGACCAGAATTGTCAAAGAAATTAAGTGCAAGAAGCTCCCATCTCGATTTTATCTTGAACATGGAAGCTTAACATTTCTAGGTGATATGATAAAACTAATAAGAGAACACTTTTTCTTCAAAAATGGAATGCTGGCCTCGTTTTTAATGATTGGTAAAAATTTTTTTTTTTAGTAAGACTCACATTTATTTATTACAATTACAAATTGGCCACTGAGAATCCAGCTATCTCATGATAACCAACAATTGCACACAATACTAATGTGCAATCAGTTCCTGCTGATAGTTTAACCTGAAGCAATTCGAATCAATTCCCAGTAATCCTTAATGCAGAGCCTGGGCGTGCGACTCTTTCATGGACGTGCGCCTGCTACTACATCAATGCCGAGCCAGAGATAAGCGCTATTCTGCCTATAGGTATGCCAGCGAAAGGATATTTGATCTTCGTGAGTATCTCGTCGCTTTTTCCATTTAATTGATCGTTTTCGACGGCGGCGAACGTACGTGCCCAACTGCGTACTCCGATAGGACAAGAACGACAGAGTATATTGAATGGTAAGAAGAAGAAAGCGATGGTCAGCGAAGGAGCCAATTAGTTCCGTCCGAATGCTTAGGTTTCTTCTGGGGTCTAGAGGACTGGACGTAGTCCGTAACCCACGGCTATAGCTTTATAAGTGACCTGGAAGGCTTCCGGGGACTGAAGCGGGGACATTACGGCCCCGAACTGCCGGGACAGAACAGGACGAGGCCCTATCTTATCCGCGAGAGAAGTTTATAGTCCGGTCGACTCTAATTGGGCAAGAAATCATCGGGCACTCCTTTTTACTCCGGTCGGTCAAAGACGCCACTAACTCACGATCGTCGCGTTATTGCCATCCATGCTAACTCGGATCGAAGCTTCTATTCGAGGACATGGGCCAAGGACAGCTTCCTCGTGCACAAATTGGTTCCACGACTTTGTGTACTTTGGTAGGATTGCCTTTCTGATTAGTGTCCTATATTAGCCTCATAAACTTCGATTTGTCCCAACAAACTGTGTTACAACAGACTTTAGCATCACCATTTACACGGAAAGATAATCCATTTTTATATTAAAAAGACAATGAGAAAAATGGGAACCAAATAATATAGTAAGGCCATAAGTTAAATTCTACTAGGACTTTAGAATTTAACAAGATTTGAAAATTAAGTAAATTAGAATTCAAAGATTCAAAAATTAGATAATCTCCATTGACAGCATGCTGCAAGGGGCATTGTAGGTTAGGGTGGTCCTTATTTAGTTTTTCTGAAAATCGTTTGTTCCCACTCGCAATATTGTTGCGAACACCCAAAAATAGAATGTTCTCCAAATTTTAGCCAAATCAGTTAACAATCTCTATGTATTGCTGTATACATTTGAATTTTAATAAACTGGAAATTTACAAAATTTACAAAATGGCGTAGCCAATAATTTGGGTCACAAATTTTATTTTCTTGATTTATTAACTAAGAATAATTTAACATTGTAAATTAAATTTTCCTGACCTTCGCCAGAAAATCAAGTTTACCTTAAACCATTTTATATTGATACTAGAAATTGCAAATTTAAAAGAAAATCCAAGGTGGCTGCCAATTTTTTTTGTGCATCATTTCATAAATGTATATTATCACAATTAATAATATGCATTAGGGTGGTCTAAAGTAACACATTTTCAATTTTTTTTAATTAGACTGAGAATGTATAGGACGACGCATTTGATGCCAAGTTTTTTTTTAATTTACTACTCAACATAGAGAATTGTTATGAAACATTTTTTTGTACCTTCTGAAGTTTTTCTCAAAATTTAATTTGTTTATTTTTTAATGTTATTTTTCACGAGTAGAACAAAAACTACGCGGCCCATCAAAAAGTGGTTTATAGTAAAGTAAATTTGTAGATACAATTTAGATAAACAATTTTGTTAATTAACATTTTATTTACCTTGTCTCGTTTTTTCAAAAAATTTTAGCTGATATTTTTAATGTTTTTCTTTACGATTAAAACAAAAAATAAGCTTCCGATAAAAATAGATTTAAAACAAATTTCTAGATCTTTTTTTAGTGAACGTATTTTGTTTACTGATTTTTTTTGTAACTTGTGTCGATTTTCCAAAAATTTAATATTTTTCCTTCTAATGTTATTTTATATGAATAAAACCAAAGCTATGCGTCCTATCAAAAAATTGTTAATAGGAAATTTTCAGATCTTTTTTTGGGTAAATATCTTTTGTCTGTTCATTTTTATCGTATCTTGTGTCGTTTTTCCAAAAATTTTATTTTGTTAATTTTTCATGATATTTTTACAGATTGAGACAAAAACTACACCTCATATAAAAAATGATTACCAACAAAGTCCAAGACGAGCCATATCTGCCGCCTTCAATTTCTCGTCTTGGTTCGGGCTTAAAAATGTCGAGACCTCTAAATTCAAGGCCTTCACTGTTAGAAATTTCTATAGCGATTTTACTATAAATGTAATGGAAGCAATATGCATATACGTGTAGTAAATTTAATATACCATCATCTGGTAAAATTAATATACATGTATAGTAAAACAGAGCGCGTGAAAGTTGAAAGTTCTTTGATGCACACAAATCTTGTCAAATATTAGAAAATAAAGTAATAACCTACAATTCATCGACTAAATTCATATTTATAATCAAAGTGCAACGTATAGGTGGGATTTTCTTCAAAATTCACTGTAAATGTCAGAATTTTAACAAAACAACCGCTGCTTTTAGGTTAGGTGTCTCAATTATTCGCTTAATTGAACTTTTCCACTTAAAACCCAGTATAATTTATGTTTAACTAGAAAAAAATATCATGCTTTATTATTTGGAATTAACGATTACTGCCAACATTAATTTTAATTTGTGTAAAGTGAATTTACCTGACTTTTCTGAAAGTTGACCAATATACATGAAATTTACTATGCAGCCTCTTAATTACTATTTCCTGGACCGAGTTTTTAGATTTACTATACAAATGTATAGTAAATCTATATTAAATTTACAAACATTTTTAACAGTGTTGGCTTGGACTTGTTTGGAGGCTTGAGTTTCCACTGCCAGATGCGCGAATGCCTATACCATTGTATCAAAACCCCTAACTCTGAGACCCTTAAAACAATGCGTCAAAGGGCAATCTAATCGCACAATTCCTTCGAAAGTTACCGTGTCTACAGGCTACAACTACAATGACAATGACGACAATGATGGCAGACAGACAGCCACCATTTACAGACATCGAAAATGGTCCATCCACATCGTGCGCAAAGGCGATGAGCAAAATCACCAACATCGATCAGCAAAATGCTCTCCATTGTTACCAAAACATTTTTCTCACTATGTGAATATCGTGCTGGGTGAGGTTGGGTTAGTCATTTGTCACGGTAGCAGTTGTTCATCAGTGAGTCCGAAAACGTCGATATTTGATGAAATCGGCGAATCTCAATTTTTCTATAAAACCAATACCTTCCGATTGATATGAGAATGTAAAAATGTGAGAAATCTGATGATTTCTAAAGTCAAACTTCTTTTTCTAGGAAAGTTTTAACCTTTTTCCTTGAAAAATGCAGAAATGAACTTTTTTTGGAATATTTAATTTGCTGCCATCTTTGATTTGTTCAAAAAATTTTATTTTCCTACGTTCATCATACACTTCCAAATAATTCATTAGATTTTTGTACAATGTTTAATCATCGTTGGTTAATGGTTAATAACTGCAGAAAATTCACTTATTGACGCCTTGTCATTTCCCGCTACAAAATCCTTATATGGCTAACCACGTGTGGTTCCGGTGTTGAGGCGGAGAAGATGGGGCTTTTTATACTAGGTAAAAAAAACTTCAGAATTGAAATATTCTATAAGGCATTCAAAATGAAATAGCTAATTTCAAATTAAAAACTGTAAACATTTTACAACTTTATTATGAAACATTAAAGATTAAGCAACACACAGCTGCGTTTAAAACTCGATATTTCTTAACATTGAATAACTAAAATAGTTAAATTAAAATCTTTTTTATAGTGAAAACCTTTAGAGTTGAACTATTTCAATTGAGATCGTTCAAATGTAATAATTTTGGCAAAACATTAATTACAACAGATAAAACGAATTCAAGCATATCTAGTTTTCATATTGAGGTTCATGGCCAATTTGATTAACGGTATTTTGAAGAATTGCAACTGAATTCATAGTCATAGCTTATTCATAGCTTATGAATTTAATTAAGGTCAGGTGAACTCACTTTAATTGAGGAGAAGGCAACTAAATTTACAATAAATTTGACTGAATTCAAACAAATCCAAAAGATGCAAGTTAGCTCAGAGCACTTGAATTCAGTTTTATTCAAACTTGTCTGCTGTACTCTGCCGTCCTGACGAAGAAACATGAGATATGCATTCTACCGTGAGGCCTCTTTACTGCCATCCAAGGTAAAATATACGTAAGTGACTTTGCGGTTGAGTTTTATTCTTTTATACCTAGCAATACAAAAATCGACATGAAGAACAATGTCACTACCGTACCTTTTCAATTTGGACGGCAGTTTAACTCTGCGTTGCAAGGCGAAGGTGACCCGTACGTCAAACTGCGGCAGTACTATGGTTCGAAATTGCAAGTTTTCTACGTCTAAAAATTCTTGCGGTGCACTTTGAACTTTCGAGTTCGAACTGCTAATCTATGTATGTATGTATACATTTTTTTTCAAACTTTTTCTCGGGTGAACCCGGTTTTTCGTCATAGCCACGGACTAAGTCAAGTGACTGATGAGATGAGGATGTTATAAGTTATTTTAGTACGATGTTTGAAATCATTTGCGATGATGCTGTAGGTACAAAATTAGGAGCATGGTGCAGTTTGCAGTTTGTCTTCACCGCTGTTACCCTTACACAGCGGCCGTGAGTGTTGGAGGTGACAACAGTCGCCTCTGGATGCTTTCTTAGAGCTACCATGTATTTGATTATGAGAAGTTGTAGGCTCCGGAAGCTACGATCATGGTTCTTTAGAAGCAACCAATCCCGACGCAACTGGAACGTGTACGTCATCCGATTCTGCTCCTTCTGTCCTAGAAGGTAAGCAAGAGCGGGAAATTTACGCGAGATAACATCGGGCAACACTGTTCCTTGGAGTCAGGTCTCTAGCCGCGGATGATATTACGCGGCAGACGGGACAGTTGGAGATGAAGTTTCACCTCTGGATACTTTTTTAAAGCTACCAATATATCGGCTATCTGCAAAGGTGGCCTTGCTGGAACGGGCGGAGCAACATGCTGCTCTTCTTCTTGTTGGTAAAGAGCTTCATATCCCTTTTTTCGCAAAAAGGATACCTGATCTCTTAAATACTGAGGCGTTTGATGAGCATATTCCGGGTGCATATTGACCCAGCGGTCATGTAACCTCTGCATGAATCCTCTTCGCGCCGGTGAGCTTCTTTGCCAATAGGTAAGGATGTCTCTCCTGAGTTAGTCCGACCATTTAAATCGACGTTCTCGCGTTTGTCCGGGGCCATTGCCTGGTCGTCGCCTCGGTTCGGTCCTATTGCCACTCCCAACTGAACCATGGCCTCCATCCGAGAGAGGCCTATTGTGGGTGGCACTGCGCGATACTGGTGTCGTAACCGCATAATTCATTGCATTGGGGAGTTAGCACAAAGCAGCGTGGCTGACTGCAAGAGCCGGAGCTCTCGAGCGATGGGCTCGCCACATCCCTACGCCTAATAATAATACATACATTTATTTGATTTTGAGAAGTTGTAGGCTCCGGAAGCTATGATCATGGTTCTTTAAAAGCAACCAATCCCGACGCAACTGGAACGGGTACGTCATCCGCTTCTGCTCCTTCTGTCCTAGAAGGTAAGCAAGAGCGGGAAATTTACGCGAGATAACATCGGGCAACACTGTTCCTTGGAGTCAGGTCTCTAGCCGCGGATGATCTAACGCGGCAGACGGGACAGTTGGAGATGAAGTTTCACCTCTGGATACTTTTTTAGAGCTACCAATCTTTTTAGAATGTTATGAGGAACAGTGTTGACGGACCAGATGAAGTGATCCCAGAAGAACAGCCTTTTGCATCCGGTTCGCGATGAAATGAGCCTGACGCTGGCAAGCCGGAATCTTGTTGAGTTGGCTAATAAATGAATTTTTTATTATTATTATATGTGAGAAGTTGTAGGCTCCGGAAGCTACGATCATGGTTCTTTAAAAGCAACTAATCCCGACGCAACTGGAACGTGTACGTCATCCGCTTCTGCTCCTTCTGTCCTAGAAGGTAAGCAAGAGCGGGAAATTTACGCGAGAAAACATAGGGCAACACTGTTCCTTGGAGTCAGGTCTCTAGCCGCGGATGATCTTACGCGGCAGACGGATATTTATTATTATTATTATTTTTTTTTATTTATTTTTTTTTGTGACTTTTTTTGCGTGACTTGCTCGGAAAACCCATAAGTGCCATGGTTTCTAACAGTTATCTCAATAAATACAAAAAATTTCAGAAAATTTATGAAACAAAAGTTGTAGATCCAATGAAAATATATATTTTTGATTATGAACACTTTTCCTCAATGAATGACAGTTTCTGAGAAAATCTCTATTGAAATTTATTAAGTGCAAAAGGCTTGAATCCAGTAGGGGAGAGTGGGGTATGGTGCCGCGCTTCAACTTAAATGCCCTATCAATTATGATTGAAATGTGATTTTGATGTGTGTATCTTTTAACGTGAAGCTTAAATTATCAAGAAACATATATTATTACTCCAAACCGCTTTTTAATTACGTCATTATTTAACATTTAAATAATTGATGAATATTGCGTTTCAGCCAGCATACCCCATACCCTGGGGTGAGGTGACCGTCATATTACTGCCTTTTTTATTAAACAATATGAACATTGTAAAATAAAAATTATATAATATAATAATTCTGCAAAGCGTACTGTATATAATGAAGAAAAATTACTCCAGATATTTTCAACACTGATTTAATGTTTTTTTATTAATCAGAGTAAAGTATGTGGCACAAGCAGTTATAACCTCTTACTCCCTGCTGAAATACAGAGAACGTCGCGGCGAGGCGTGGCATAGTGGGACCAAACGCATATTTTTCGTTCAAAAAAGTCTACAGACTTCAATTTTGCCCCGATTTGCAATTTTTTTTTAATTAAAGTGCACTATATTTCAAAGAGTACCTTGTTCATAGATTTTTGAATTTTTATTTGTTTCTTTATTATATGTTTACTCAAAGTATGAGAAAATCGACATTTTTCACATAATTATTATTTACTTTTCAACAACGGTTTGCATATAATGAAAATCATCTTGAATCAACGCAAGAGTACTCCCAGAATACAAATAATTTGATTATTGTATGTTTTGATTATTATAAATAAATTAAATTAACAAATAGCCAAATATCGTAATTGTGGTTGAAAAACATTTGTTCTTAGTTAAAAATGCTTTAAATTATAGTGAGAGTGATTTTTAGCCAGAATGTTTATTAATGATTAACAATTAGAATTATTATAAACAATTTTTTGCACAAATTTGGAATTCGTGGTTTTTTCAATTTCGGTTTTCCTTTTATCATGTGAATTGATGCAGATATTCTTAAAAATAATATATGTTAAATTATATTTGTGAAAATACAACAGTTGTTCATTTTTTAAACAAATGAAATAAATAAATATAAAACTTTGGCACTTTGGCCTGGAAAATAATGTTTTGCACCAAAAATGCTTAAAATTTTTGTAAGAGAGATTTTCAGTCAATATTTCTATGTAAAATTAACAATAAGCAATTGTTATTATTTAATTTGAAATATCACGAAATTTTCATATATTAAAATATATTGTATTTTTTGTTGAACAAAAAATTGTCTGATCTGGAAATACTTTAAATTATTGTGAGAGTGGTTGTCAGTAACAATTTCTATAAAACATTAACAATTATAATACTTTTAAACCATTTCTGTGGAAAATGTTGGAATTAATGGTTTTTCAATTTCGGATTTTCCTTCATCATCTGAATTGATGCAGATATTCTTGAAAATAACATAGGTTCAATTATATTTGTTAAAATAGAACAATTGTTAATCTTGTAAGAAAATTAAATAAATTCAAAGCTTTGGCACATTTTGCCTGGAAAAGAATTTTTTTCACTAAAACTGCTTTAAGTTTTTGTGAGACAGATTGGCAGTCACTATTTTTGTAAAATTTGCATGTAAAATTTCCCAAGTGTCCCCGCCTAAAATTTTGTTGTCGCCTATCTCATTCAAACTCTGCCAGATTGTAGTACTACTAGACCTCTTTAAATTCTGTGAAGGGGGCGCGCCTAGTACAACGGGTTGTCAAGATACAGGGGCCCGAATTTTCGACGATTCACCCCGACCGCTAACATTCAATTGTACATAACTCCTGATACAGTAATCCGATTTTACTTTTTTATGAGGGGTTTGACAAGGTATTTTAACAAGGTTTACAATAAAAATAATCATTAAACGATAAAAAAATTATTTCACCTTGATTTTTCATTTTAAAAAACATTTTTGCGATTTTCTCCCAATGCGGCATTTTTGATATTTTTTTAATTAGGCTAGAAAAAAAGCTTGATTTTTTTCCTTGAAAAACATCCCAAAACGAAAATGGGATGGAAAGTATTGGTTGAGTTATAGAAGGTCATAAGAGCGCGGGTGCCCCGCGGCAACTAGCCACGGCGCTACTAGGCGTGCTGTAGTGACTCAGTGTGGACTCAGTTGCTCTCGCGTTGCGAAATCGTAGATTTGTAGCATTCATACCTTATTTTAGATTTCTTCTGTAATTGTACTGGTCCTTTTTTCATACTTACAACTACTCTTGTGATTTGATTTTGTGCAACGGATAAAAAATATTTCATTGAGCAGTACTTTGACACAATGAAAAGACGAAGGAGCTTTGGTCACCGTTGTTGTAATCCTTTTTAAAAGGATAATCACAAGCTCACATCTGATCTAAGACCAATTTCTTTAAAACTCCGAGAAAAGTACCCTAGCTTATCAACTGATTCTAAAGTATGTGGATCGTGCAGAAAAGAGATGTCTGAATTTTCCCTTTTTTCTCCTTTGTTTATTGAAATAGATCCTATGCTAGAACATGAATATTCCCTTATTTCCAACGACAATGCATCCCTTTTTGAGAGCGACATATTATCTGAAGAAGAAAATGAGGGATTATTTGAAAGAGATCATCCTATAAATGATGAGAGCTTTTCTTTTCCGTCGACATCCAAATCTAAAAGATTAACAAATTATTGTACCAATGAAGAGCATGAGTCGGCAATGGAGATTCTTCAACAAATCAAAGACAAATTTAAAAACTCTTCCAGTAATTCGGAAAAAGTTTTACTTTTGACACTGGCACCAAAGTCTTGGGGTCGCAGGAGATTAGTTAAAGAATTCGGGGCCTCTGAATGCCAGGCTCGAAAAGCGAAACAACTGGTTGCAGAAAACGGTATTTTAACATCTCCCAACCCAAAAAAAGGTAGAGCTTTACCCCATGAAACAGAGAGTTTGGTTAAAGATTTTTACCTTGATGACGAAAATAGTCGTATGATGCCCGGAAAAAAAGATTTCGTCTCAATCAAAAAAGATGATGGCTCCCGCGAGCATATTCAAAAAAAGTTAATTCTTTGCAATCTTTCGGAATTATACAGCAATTTTAAAAATCAGCACCCCGAAATTAAAGTTAGTTTTTCAAAATTCTCACAACTTAGACCTCGTCAATGCGTACTCGCCGGAGCTAGTGGAACTCATAATGTTTGTGTGTGTGTCCACCACGAAAATGTTAACCTAATGCTTGATGCCGTGAAAATAAAAGAAATCACCCGTGATACTGAATCCCCTATTGTAACACATCATGACGCTATCAAAAAAATCATATGTAGCAGTCCTAGCCCAGATTGCTACCTTGATGAATGTAAATCATGTCCCAGTACAGATGCTCTTAAAGATTTTTTGAAATCGGTTTTTGCAGATCACTCTATTGATAGGATAGAATATCAGTGTTGGCAACAAACTGATAGAAGCACATTACGTACTGAGATTACTGATGCAGAAGATTTTGCAGAAGAACTTGTCGAGCGTCTATTTAAATTGAAGTCTCATTCTTTCATAGCTAAGCAGCAGTCTTCTTTTTTTAAACATCTAAAGAATAGCTTGAAAGAAGGAGAATTTCTCATTCTATGCGATTTTGCTGAAAACTATGCATTCGTAGCGCAAAATGCCGCACAGTCATTTCATTGGAACAATGATCAGGTTACGATCTTTACAACTGTCATCTATTACAAAGAGGGTATTGAATTAAAACATCGCAGTCTAGCTCTTTTATCCGACAACCTAAATCACGACACAATATCTGTTTACGAATTTCAGAAAGTTATAACCAAATACCTCAAAGAAAATTTCAAACCAAAAAAAATAATTTACTTTACCGATGGTGCAGCACAACATTTTAAAAATAAGTACAATTTCGCAAATCTGATGTATCATGAAGCAGACTTCGGTATTCAGACGGAATGGCACTTTCATGCGACTGCACATGGAAAAGGACCATGTGATGGAATTGGGGGCAATTTGAAAAGACTCGCCGCACGTGCCAGTCTCCAGGCGTCGTCTCAGAATCAGATTTTGACTGCTGATGCTCTATACCAATGGGCTAAAAAAAACTTGCCTGAAACGGTAATATTTTTCATCTCCAAAGAAAATCATGCCGCCACTGCTGAAAACCTTAAAACTCGATTCGATTCTGCAAAGACTGTGCCGGGCACACAAAAATACCATTCCTTTGTACCCTCTTCAGAATCCACTCTAATTTTGAAGAAGTATTCGTCATCTCCACAGTATGACATTTTTCCGAAGAGAAAGATCGCAAAGAAATCACGAAGAGAAGAGCAAAGTGAACGTTAAATTGAATAAAAAATCATTTTTCAAGTAACATTGTGAGAGGCAAGGGGACTCACATCAAAAAGCACCCCAAAACGTGAGAGGCAAGGGGACTCACATAAAAAAAGCACCCCGAAATGTGAAAGGCAAGGAGACTCGCATCAAAAAGGACCCCAAATTGTTAAAAGCCAAGAGATTAACACACACAAAAAACTCACCAAAACGTGGAAAGCAAGAGGACTTACCAAAACCATCTCGACATGTAACAGATGAGCAGAAACATCCACCAAAATCGTTTATGATTCTATTATTAACTATCGTTTTCCTACAATGGAACCATTTTCAAAATTTAATTAAGAAAATATCTAAATCGTTCTCCAGCTACATAAAAGTAAAAATAAAATAAAATGTTCGTTACACGTTAACAGAAAAATCATTGTTATCAAGTATTAGAGCCACTGAGACAGTACAGCACGCCTAGTAGCGCCGTGGCTAGTTGGCGCGGGGCACCCGCGCTCTTATGACCTTCTATAACTCAAACAATACTTTCCATCCCATATTAGTTTGGGATGTTTTTCAAGGAAAAAAATCAAGCTTTTTTCTAGCCTAATTAAAAAAATATCAAAAATGCCGCATTGGGAGAAAATCGCAAAAATGTTTTTTAAAATGAAAAATCAAGGTGAAATAATTTTTTTATCGTTTTATGATTATTTTTATTGTAAACCTTGTTAAAATACCTTTTCAAAACCCTCATAAAAAAGTAAAATCGGATTACTGTATCAGGAGTTATGTACAATTGAAAGTTAGCGGTCAGGGCGAATCGTCGAAAATTCGGGCCCCTGTATCTTGACAACCCGTTGTACTAGGCGCGCCTTCTTTACAGAATTTAAAGAGGTCTAGTAGCACTACAATCTGGCAGAGTTTGAATGAGATAGGCGACAACAAAATTTTAGGCGGGGACACTTGGGAAATTTTACCCCGTATATAGAAAAGCTTTCTTGTATCCTTGTACTTCGATAGAGTGAAGTTAGCTGTCAATAAGTAAAAATCACTAATTTCGCTTTCACTTGTTTCTAAAGCTTCGAACAATCAGCGTTAGATGGCTGATCATATAATAATTGTTCTAAGCAATTTTTGTAGCGACATATTTAAATTTGCGGTTTCCTCAAATTTGGATTCCCCTGAAACATTTGAGTTACTGCAGATATTTTTGAAAATGATATATGTGTAATTATATTTGTTAATCTTATAAGCAATCGAAATTAATAAATTAAATTTTTTGGCATTTTCCCTTTAGAAAAATCGGCCTTCGCCAATCTGGAGATTTTTTTTTTTTAATAACAGGTGGGTATCAATTGTAGGATTTAGGTATCTTTCAGTCTTAGGTAACCAATAAATGGATCAGAATTTACCAATAAACTGTGTCCTAAATCAGTGTTCGTAGCAATACGAGAGATCTTGCTTTTTTTAAACTGTCGAATATTTATTAAATATTTATTTCGAGCTTCAACTGCTTCTTCGGAATACTGTCCAATTGGTAAAAGAAAATGTCTCATTACATCCGGACCACGCAATAGAATCTTGTGGACAGTAACAGTCATATAGTACCCTGGGTACAAACGTACATAGAGATGAGCGGTCTCAAAAGTATATTTCTGAAATTCGACCACGTCTGTTGCCTCTGAACTTGTCAACTTGTGTAGAATGTAAGAAAATCTTTCTATTAACTCTAAATTTACTCCGGTAATCTCTGCCGTTAATTCAGGATCAGAAAAAACCTTCTTGCAGTATTCCCATCATTGGATGTACCTGAACCTTGTTTTACGACATCGATTATCAACCCAGTTTTCTCTCTAAAAGCTGCACATATCCGTTTTTTGGCATCTCTTTTTTTTCTTTCAAATAATCTGAATCTCTCGCCATTTCTTAAATTCAAGGCGATATGCTACATGTAGTGTGTTGTTCATGAAATGGATCCGCGCATGTAGTGTAGACAATCTATAAGCATATGACTTTGTATGGGCAAATTTCATTTTTAGTCGGTCTAAGTCATTCATCTCTTTCGGTGTAGCTTTGCAAAGATATCAAATCATGTGTGATAAAGCTTCCTCTGCTGTGTAAGGAATTAGGCAGTCATTAGTATTTTCACACTCGCCAGAAGATGACTTTGAATCTATGATCTTTGATATTTTCTTTCTATCAGATACTGCCAGCAGTGAGCGTTAAAAAGCTTCTCAAATTTCGCTTTCAGTGTATGCTTCTTCTATTTTTATTCTTTTTATTCTTTTCGTGGAAGAAGAACATTCTGTAGAATCACCAGTTTGGCCTTCCACGTTTTTCATTGTTTTCAGAATTAAATTCCACAATAAAATTTGTGCTCAACCAAACTGCGATTTTTTTCTCGAAACAGGATTGAACGTATAATAAGCTTTTCCATTTATGCTTAACAGAAGGCATTCAATTTGCATTCAACTTATTTGTCACGATTTCCACTTAGTCAGTATTCAAATCATATTCGCTTTGCAAATATTGCGCTAAATCTTCCACACCTCTGCTGTTATCAGCAATTAAAAAATTTGATAGGGTGCTCTTCGGAACATTAGGAGTAGATTCTAGTAGCCATAAACTAATCAATGTAGATGTGTACCCGGTTATTGGCAATGTTCAATATATTACCCAAATTCATGTAGTAAACAAGTGAATAACTGAAAACAAATGAAAACAAAAAAATATCAAACTCATAACGCGAAAAACCGAAAGATACAATCGTAGTCGCTCAAAAAAGACATAAAACAATACAGCACCAGCAGCATACTTATTCCACAACAAAATGGATTCTATTGTGAACTGGTTTATATGATCAGCCATCTAGCGGTGATTATTCGAAGCTTTAGATACAAGTCAAAGCGAAATTAGCGATTTTCACTTATTCACAGCTAACTTCATTCCATCGAAGTTCAAGGTTACAAGAAAGCTTTTTTAAATACATGCAAATTTCGTGATATTTGAAATTAAATAATAACAATAAATAATAACAATTGCTTATTGTTAATTTTACATAGAAATATTGACTGCAAATCTCTCTCACAAACATGTAAAGCAGTTATAGTGCAAAAAAATTATTTTCCAGGCCAAAGTGCCGAAGCTTTACATTTATTTATTTTATTTGTTTACAAGATTAAAAATGGTTACATACATATGATAAAAGAAAAATTGCAATTGAAAAAACCACAAATTCCAAATTTGTGCAAAAAATTGTTTATAACAATTCTAATTGTCAATAATTTATGAATATTCTGACCAACAATCACTCTCAAAATAATTTAAAGCATTTTCAGCTAAGAACAAATGTTTTTCAATCACGAATACGATATTTGGCTATTTGTTAATTAATTTGTTTATAATAATTAAAACATACAATAATCAAATTATTTGTATTTTGGGAGTACTCTTGAGTTGATTCAAGATGATTTTCATTATATGAAAACCGTTGTTGAAGAGTAAATAATAATTATGTGAAAAATGTTGATTTTCTCATACTTTAAGTAAACATATAATAAATAAACAAATAACAATTCAAAAATCTATGACTAAGGTGCTCTTTAAAATTTAGTGAACTTTAATTTTAAAAAATCGCAAATCGGGGCAAAATTGAAGTCTGTAAACTTTTTTGAACGAAAAATATGCGTTCGGTCCCACTGTGTGTGGGGCCCTATATGTGACGCGCGAGATTTAATTAATTCTAATATATTCAAAACGTTTATAGGAACAAATCGTGATACCAGAAGTTCTATGAAATACTTCACCTACTGAAACGTAACTTTTTCATGCTTCAATTATTTCAGAATATGCTATAAGTGCTTAATTTTAGCCAAAGGCTTTTTCATCGGTTTCCGCCAAAACTGTTTTTTCATAATTACTCTCCTGAAGCGCATTTTAAAAAAGAAATTGCATCAAATAACTATTTTTCCAAACAGAGAAAGCTATTTTATGTAAAAAACTAATATGGAGATAGAAAAACACGGGCATTTTTTTTAAGTGTCACCATGCCCCGCCCCGGTAGCATAACCTACTCTCCCCTAAGTGTTAGGCCCTTCTGTTACTGGTCACAAATATAATGTTGATCAAACCTCTATCCCTTTCAAGGTCTCGTGGGGCCTCAGAGGTGACCCTGTGATTGGTCACAGAAATAATATTAGTCAAACCCTTACCCCTCTCCAACGTTTCGTAGAGAGAGATTGCCAGCGAATTTCACTTCGTCGAACGATAAGGGGAAAACAATGCACCAAATGCATGGGTAAAAACTTTATTTTTGTAATATTATCGCAATAAATAATAACAATTATTATTTTATTATTTCATAAAATAGTTCTTAAAAATTAAAAACTAATTTTCAAATACACTTACATAGAAAAAATCAGTTTTTACGAACATATTAATAAAATAGTGCCAAAATGGACCAAATCCCATGCATTTGGTTCATCGTTTTCCCCTCAGCACTCAACGAAGTGAAGTTAGCTGTTTGTCAAATGAACATACCTAATATGTAAAAACAGTTCAAATCAATATTGAAAGAATCGATATTATTTAATTGAAATTGGAAATTACTAATTAAAAACTAATGCGTTCTAGCATCGCTGATTTTAGACACGAAAAATACGTCTTGATTTACAAAAAGTAATATAGCCTCTTACGGAGGTTTGTGACATATGCTTATGCTAACATTACGAAAGAATCGTTAATCATCGTGACAAGCGTATTGAGTACGGCCACGGAAACAGCCTGGCGCCATCTGTTACCTAAAAGCGGCAATTTCTTAGAGATGAATTCCACTTCTTTACATGCGATTGAAAATAAATAAATTTATACTGAAAATAAGAGTTTAACTGTCAGATAACGAGAGTGTCTGTAGGAAAACTGATAAAATCCCGATTTAGGAAAAAAAAACTTTTGCTCGAGTTTATTAAACGGTTCGATCGGAGTTGAGTTTTGAATTTATCTGTCTATGACAGGTCTATCGGATTACAAATATCACATAAAGCACTTCAATATTCTTGTTTTTCAAAAAAGGAATCTGGACAAATTATTGTGTTAATTGGGTAAATAATATTATATATAATCGCATATATATTTTTGTAAAAGTAATGCTAGTTGTCAGATTTTGAGGTTAGAAAGTTTAATTATCCCAGAATATTTATGGAGTATATTTTATTTTAATTTAAATGACATTACGTAATTTGACGTCGTATGGGGGAGAACTAACAGACGTTTGTCTGATAACGCTGCACTGAATTTTGCTTATTCCATTCACTTTCAACTCCTGCACCCTCACCACATATGAATTACTGCTAAACTTTTCCCCTTATTGAGTGTTTCAGGGTTAAAATCCATAGAATGACTTACAGATTGAAATCTTGTTTTAATTAAAATATCCATCATCAATCCGCTTGTTGACATTCGGCCGGTAATTTGTAAGGTTATGTTGGTGACCAACAACGAAACTAGTACGGGTTTAGCTGGAATGAAAAGACAAATTTTTCACGAAATCTTTTTGCAAGAAAGTTTCCTCTGTTATTTTTCTTCGTTTTGACAAATGTTATAACGTTTTTAAAGCAATCATTTATGCATTTATTATATTTAAAAACAATGCATACGTGCTATCTTATGTCAATTACAAATTTCTATCCCTAAGTGATTTTCGGCTTTGGCCGCCGCGGGCGCTGTCTGTCATGTCCGGTAAATATCAAGGTCATGTCCGTACTTAATAGCACTTCTTTTAGCAGCTCGATATATTTAATGCGACAAGCGAGGCGACAAGGTACCGCAAAATTGCAATCTTTTACAAACCACCAAATCAATTATGGAGGAAAATTATTATAAAAATTATTAATGAGTATAATATTGTTGTTATAATGTGATTAGTTACAAAATATATCGTGGATACTAGAATACAATTGAATATTTTGATCTTCTATTTGAGCTAACTAATTCTTGGATATTCTGAATTTTGTTTAATTATATATATCATATTTTAATTAAATAGAAATGAAAATGATTTTTGAAACTTTTATAAAATTGCGTGTCCGTTTTATATGATGTCTCAAATGACCTGGCAATTCCTCCATACCTGTGTTTATCACCATCAGCAGTGATGTTTGCATTTAAACGTCGGCTTGATGATAAAGAACAATATCATTTCCACCAAATTGAATTCTATTAACAGGGATCTTAACAAACGGTATCAGAAGAATCTTCTCAGAAAAAGATAAATTTCTTTAAGCATTTGCCGCCTAATAGAATACTGTTTTCAATAAGGTTATCCATTTTTTGATCAAAGAATATTATAATTTTTTTTAAACTTGTTAAATCTAAACGATTTACGTTGCATATTATTAATTTAATTAGCGGAAATTCAATCAGCGAAAATTGTATATAATTATGTATTATTGTATTTCACATCAGGACTAAATTAATTGGTTAATGCTTTATCTTACCTTTGTTGACCTTACCTTTAGATCTACTTCGTAGTATTCGTATACCTGGGCTTGGAATTGTACAACGCTAGCTGTGATTTCATATTTTATATATTCAAATTGTAAAATAACTAAGTATTTTACATAAATAATAATTCCCTCTCATACCCGCATGCCAAAAATATGCCAAGGCACTTGCGAGATGGATGCAGAAAGCTGTCATCCTTGGGTCGCTTTGTGTCCTCAAGACACATGAGGGTTTCGCCGTCCTGTCGTTGTGATTTTGTCGTTGCCTGTGACCACCCATCTCACGGTTGTGAGACGTGGCCATAGGTGTGCTTTACCGCGGTGCTCCTGGGGGCTATTGACATTTTGTTGGATGGCAGTTGCTCTTAGTGGGACCCTGCTGTGGTTGTTCAACTCTTTTTTTGTAATATATATATATATATATAAAGAGTTGAACAACCACCGCAGGGTCCCACTGGGAGCAAATGCCATCTAAAAATGACACCGGCTCCCGGTAGAACCGCGGTAAATCACACATGTGGCCAAGTCTCACGACCGTGAGATAGGTGGTCACAGGGCACGCTGAAATCACAACGACAGGCTGGTGAAACCCTCGTGTGTCTTGAGGACACGAAGTGACCAAACGATGACAGCTTCCTGTCACGAGGACAATTACTTTAACCGAATATTTTGGGTACAGTCGTTGCATCTCCCTTTTAAGGTCTTGATTACCTCTCCTCCTTTTCCTTCTCCTTGGCAGTGATGCTATATTCGGAAGAAGTCGAAGAATTGATAAAGAATATAGTTCGTTTCTCGAAGTCTTGGAGAACAATGTCAGGCCTCGAGTGTGCAACGGAGACTGTTGTCCGAAAATTGTAGTTCCCGGAAATTACGCACTTCGCGTTTTGGACAATTGACTATCTCCCTCAGAGCGTTCGGCAGGGCAGGGTTGCGGCCAACATCGTAAGAACGACAAAGATGTTAATCAAGCACTCTTAGGGCCGCATTATGTCTGTAGAGATGCGGCGTTCCCGCGTGAGAGCATGTCCTCTTTGCAACTATTGCTGGGAACTTCTTGACATAAAATACGGTCGCGGTATACTAAGGTGGAAATGACACTATCCTGGCATGCGAGAATAAAACCCTCTGTACTTGAATTAAGTCCTAACGATCTGAGGAAAGCAAAAGTTTGCTTCTTCGACAAGGACTACTCTTCTACATTTCTGTAAAAGTTTCCGTGCATTTTGTTGTCTACTGGCTGTTGGTGAAAATTTTTAACTTCTGCTTTATTTACTTCGGCTTTTAGAAGTGAGGCATCTAGATGAAGGCACTTTCCTCACTTCTGATGTTAAAATTCAGGCCAAGGGTCTCCACCGCCTGCTCCGCGGCTTTGTAAAGGAATGCTCCTTTGCCAATCATCTCGTGTTTCCTGACCATTGTTAGGAGAGGATCTTCGCCAATTCCAACGATGTAAGCTGTACTTAGAACAATTCGGTTATGAAGGCATTGGAGATTCAGAAGTCCGCCTTGACGGCGTGAGATGTACAATCGCTGATATGCAAGCTCCTATGCATATGCATAATCTTACGTGTGGTGATATCAAGGGCCGTAAGCTCGTTCTTCGTCCATTGAACCACCCTAAACAAAAAAGTAGAGTAGAAACGGGACGCCAAGCATGTTAGTCGCAGATACCTTGTTCAACGCTGACAGAATTGAAGACCAAATCTGTTGAAGCAGATGCTTCTATCTGCTTCGGAGAGACTCCTTCACTGATGTTAGGTCCTAAATGCGGCTTTGAGGTACGCCGAGGTCTAATCTAAGATGTCTAATCTCCCTCTCCCTCT
>CAKNYM010047729.1:47681-72431 GCA_932195095.1 Andricus curvator
CCCTCTCGCGGAAAAAAGTAAATGACTAAATTTACCAGTAAGTAAGCATTATTTAAACCATGAACGTATTTCTTGTAGAATTTAGTAAATATTACAACGAAAAATAGCCATATTTACGATTTTTCTTGCACAAGTTACAATTTGAAATAGCAACATTGATTAAACTCCCCGAAAACACTGCGTTCAGAGTTCAAATGATGTATGTTAAATGGTAAATTCAGCCATTTACTATAAAATTAAAATTTAATAAAAATGAACAATTGTCCTTTAATTTGAGGTAGATAATCTAAAAAATTTAAAAGTTATTTATTGCAACAAGGCAAACTTAAATGACACTTTGAGCCGCATTTAACTCCTGCTTAAAACATGTATATCGAGTTGTCATGCACTGACTTTTCGCAGCTTTGTAATTGCACTTTTCGAAGCCTTAACCACCAGAAAGTGATTGTTTGCTCGCAGCTTTTCTTAATGTGAGCACATTATTTATGGCAGCTTCATGTATTGTTAAGATGTAAGTTCCCGATTTTTAAAGTTCGGTTCGAGAGAACTAACCTTTTATCAAACCATGTTTGTTTTCTGCTTGATAAACATCATTTTTGAAATCAGTAATAACTGCAAAAATGTTGTTGAATGACAAGAAATTTCACCGGTCAATCAGAATACATAATAGTAAACAATAATAATCCATGAAGTATTCAGGACGTAGTAAATAATGATACATAAAACAAATCTGAGTGGATATAATTATGCAACAATAATTATTATACTTATAATTATTATTCACAATAATTAAAAATTCATCATTTAATTATTTAATTAATATAAATATTTTTTAATCAAATGAGTATTCAATTAATTATCATATGATTATAATAAGTCAAATAAAAAAAAAAATTTTACCTTCGAATGCTGTGAAAACATGAACTTAAATTAAAAGTCTTTTTAAATATATGACATAAAATCATTATTCTTATTATTTTGTAAAAGAATATTTCATTAATTAGATGAGAATAACAATAAAAAAATTTTAAATAGCCATTTAATGGGTTTTAATACTCTATGATCGGTTTCCTGGAAAAGCCTAAAACGTGTCAGACTTTCAGAAGAATAGCTGAGTATTCTTATGAATGCCTGAATAAACCTGGCACTTGGACACCAGGTATAGATTTCGTCCCAAATTCTTCTGAACGCCGGCAGTCGGCTGAATGCCTAAATCCTCTAAAAGCCTACGACATACGTACATATGACTAAAAAAATACGGAGCTAATTAGAAAAAAAGCTTCTATAATTTTCCTAATATCCGTCATTTTCGGTTATAACTATCTTACATCATTGTTCGAAATAAACGAATGTTTCACGTCCCAGAATTGTAATTATTTCAATTAAGCTGCACCCTCACCCTCCTTAGTTATTAAAAGATAGACACTATTTTATAACACAGCAAGCATGATCCTCCTCTACATAAATCCAAGAGCTGGAAATCTCAACAAATAACTTGTTGCTCTCATAGTAATTGATACCCCGAATAACAATAAGCCTTTAAAAGTTCCCTTCTTATTCCTTTTATACACTATATTCTTAAGAAAAGTAGATTTATAGCTTAATTAAACCGGACGACAAGAAAGATTATTGTATCAAATCGGCTGCAGCTCCATCACTGTTGGTACAGTGCGGACAACCCACACCTCTCCGCTCGTCGTGCTCGTCCTCTTAAAGACTTATTTTCGTCGAAGCTTCTTCTTCGGCCTTCGGTAGTCTTCGCAATCCGTTTTCGAGCAAACGGCGTACGATTTACAACACACCACCGGCTGGAAAAGGTGCTTGCCTCACGCTGGGCAATATCTCATTGAGAAAGGAGGAGGTGACTTTAATGTGCCCCTCGTCTCGTGAGCAATCGCGGTGAGGCACCCGACGTGCCGGTAAGAGTAAGATCGTTAATCTTTCCGCGCCGATCGGTCTCAGATAGTAATTGTTACGTTCTCGTTCTCGCGCCTGACTGCCTGCCTGCTTGCCCGACCGCCTGGCTGCATGAGTATTCTCGAATATGTGCCCGCCTTCCTGCCGTTGGTCGGTAGTTCTTTCGTTTATGGTGGGAGTGCCGACGAGACAACTCACCCACCACTAGTGTTAATGCCTTTGGCAAGTTTGTTCACATTACAGTACCGCTGATCTGTTTCTCTCCTTCGTCCCTCAACCCCTTCATGTTCGTCCTTCCTGCCCTGTTCGAACAACCCATAAATTTACAACTCCTGCCCTTCATCGACGTGCGTGATATCCCGAAAGGTTGGCGGATCTAATGTCCTCCCCGTGATCTAATAACGTTAGCTGCTTGCGCCAAGGGTCCATACCGACTTGACAAGAGAACCTGTTTCCACCTAAAACTCTCCTTTCGCAGCTCCATCTAAATATACTTGAATTCGGGTTAATCGCCCCGACTCTTCTTTTTGTTCATCGCAGTGTAGGATTCGATGGGATAAGTTAGGGACTCAAGCTGGGAAAGAATCAAAGACGTGCGACTACTACGTGATTCGTATTTACAAACGATTCATTTAAATAAATGGATTCAACAGAGCTTGTTACAGGATTATCTACCTTACGTTCAGATGCATTTTGTAAGATTACGAGCAAAGTATTCACTCTAGCAGGCGTTCCACTTTATTTTTCACGCTTACAATTATATCCATAATTGACCCCTACAAAGACTGGATCACAGTTTTCTTTTTGATAAAAAACTACTAACAGTCAAATTCGCTACAATTCTTCATATAAAAAAACTCGTTCTTGATTAGAAACAAATATGTAGTCCCTTGTCCATAAGAGCCATCAATCAGATTTTTTAAAAGTAGATGACACTAACCCAAAAGAGCTATTTTCCTATATATTTATTTTCTTTCTTTAGTTTCATCTATACAAACGAAATATTTGCTGATTCGAAAACTGAAAAAGGCCAAAAATCAAGATGCAGAGTAAAGTAAACGCTTGCTCGTAAGTGTAGTATAACTCTGCTCTCGTGTTACTCTAGGACTACTATCGGCGCAAAAATGATAGGCATCTGTCTTTGAAGCTTAACAACTCAGCCAAAATAATGCTAGAGTAATAACTAAATAGTAATTTCAAAGCTGAAAGTGCTCCGCGTAAACGAGCTTGAAGACGTTGATTTAAAAAAATGTGTGTGCTTTGCAGACTGAAAAATGTAAAAAAAAGTAAAAAATTTCGGGCACATTTAAGAAGAGTCAACTTTAGGGCATTATTTCTTATACAAGAGGCAATTCGAAATTTTTTTTTAAATTCATGAATATGAGGAAAACATTTGTGAAGAAATTGCAGTTTTACAAATTCAAGATATAATGAAAATTGTTGCTTAAAATCACAAAAATATGCAACCATACTATCTACAGTTCTAATGAGGATATTAGAGCGATTCAAACTCCAAACTGTAACGTATTAGCTATGTAATTATTTACAATCTCCCGGAACGATGTGATTGTTTTATTTTTGGTGGAAATCGCGATATTTTTAGACTTTTTTTGTTGTTGTAAAGCAAGCGTTAGAAAGCAGCTGACCGCTGATGCCTTTCTTTGACCCGTGCTTCTGAACTCTTGCCCAGACACTGACGCCTCTTCTGACAAGCAGCCAAAAAAACGCACCCCCTCTGATTCCTAACACTTACTTTCCAACAACAAAAAATGTCCGAAAATATCGCGATTTCCACCAAAAATAAAACCATCACATCCTTCCGGAAGATTGTAAATAATTACAGAGCCTATCCGTTACAGTTTGGAGTTTGAATCGCTTTAATATCTTCATTAGAACTGAAGATAGTATAGTTGTACATTTCTGTAATTTTAAGCAACAACTTTTATTATTTCTCAAATTTGTCAACTGCAATTTGTTCCTCATATTCATGAATTTCTTCGAATTTTTCTTATTGCCTCTTGTATAAGAAATAATGCTCTAAACTTTACTCTTCTTAAATGTGCCCAAAATTCCTTACTTTCTTTTACATTTTTCAGTCTGCAAAGCACAAAAAAATTTCTTAATAACGTCTTCAAGCTCATTTACATGGAACACTTTCAGCTTTCAAATGACTATTTACTCATTACTCTAGCATTTTTTTTGACTGAGTTGTTAAGCTTCAAAGGCAGATGCCTATAATGTTTGCGTAGTAGTTCCGAACGAGACGCAGCTCGCTCTCGAGTGGATTCGAGTAGCTTAGCATTTCAGGTAGATAGAAATGATACGTTAAGAGGCTATCTTAGGAGCGCCAATCTTTACAAGACTCTTTGCGTCGTTCAACAATTAGATTTTACGAACGGGAGAACTACAGCGCCACATACAGTTACGTAGTTGATAGTAGGTATAGTCGCAACGGATATTTAGGTACTTAGTTCGATAGCCGCCAAGTAGAATCATATATTCGGTAACATCCAGGGTTTCTGATAAAACAATTTACAGAATACCATTCTCTGATTATAAAGGTTTTACTAGACGTTTGTCGTATGCTGATCAAACGTGCAACTTTATAGACGATATCAACATGTCGAAGCTGAGGAGTATAACATTGATTCCGCAGCTTCCAGTAATTTCTGAAGTGAAACTATCATCGCCTGTACCTCCGAGCGATGACGTTATTGCTTCGACAAGTCGATATAACCTAACACAATACTCTTTTCTAAGAGCTTTTAATTTTAAATGAAAAAATTACTATCTAACTTGGGTTGATCACATATATTTGTAATTTTTAACAGAGTCATATTATATTTTTATCTCAGCGTTTGTATTGACGACGTGATAGACCTAAATACATGTTGAATAATTCTTCCGCATAATGCTGAAGCTAGTGCCGTCTTGAATCTCAAGACCTGAAATCGTTTTGCGATTCCTCGACTCATGGGAGATAATACCGATTGTGCAATTCCTTCTACTCCTTACTCTCGTCCGACCGGTGACTACCAGTTTAGACGAGATAAGTTCGATACCAAAAACCAGTAAGTAACGTCTGATCGAGTTCAGCGATCGTGCTTGGTCAATTCGAGAGGTTGCTGATCGGTCCACTGATCCCTCCAAACGACTGGTGATGGTGAAGGAACATCCTGATCGGAATCTTGAACGTCTATTTCCTCGTCCTCGTCGTCAACAGATTCCATATATGTCCTCCCAGGCCCTGGCCCGGGCCCAGATTCTACTCCGGGTTCTAAATTGCGTTGGTCTGGTCCAACATTCGAGGAAGGTGGAGAGCTAGGAGAAGTGTCACCAACCAACTGACTGATCATCCGGAAGGCACTTGGTTTCCTCTCCGTTTGTCTGGCATTATTGTCAATCCTCTCGACTCGTTCCATAGTTGCAGGTCCAGTGACGACTGCCCGGAAGGCACTATTTTCGCCGCCCATTCCGCCGACAGAACATCCCGCTGTACGGTTGATATCCAATCCAACGGAATGCGGCGGAGGCTGTTGCGGTGGCGGCGGTGGCGAGCGTTTTAAAAGGTTCATTCGTTGATGGCGCCGCCACTTTGCCCGTCTGTTGGAAAACCAAACCTAAGAGTCACGAGTTAGGTCGTTAGAAGGCTCATGACTAATTGATAGATGCATGAAGATCTTATGTGCTCTTCAAAAGAGAGGCTTATGTACTTACCTGTACGCGAGCCTCCGATAAGGAGGTCTTCGAAGCCAGACGTTCCCGCGTTGACACGCAGGGGTAGTGAGATCTCTCAAACTCTTTTTCAAGCTCTTCTAACTGTTCCGGGCTGAAGGTGGTCCTGTTGCGGCGGAATTTGGGTTGTTCGGAGCCATCAAGGCTTCCATCATCACCATCACCGTCTGCACAAAAATCACCTTGACGGTGTAAATTTGGAGTTTAGTGAAAAAACGAATCAGAAATGGAAGATGTTTAATGCTATGAACTAAAATATGTACACATTTAGCAGAACAGTGGGTCTATAGATAAATGCCCTAAATTTGCAAAAAGCCCTTTTCTACTGGACTTACATACATGATCCTTTATAGTTTTTAGCAGGTACCTCGTATATTTCAGCTATTCCTAACCAACTGAATCGAGGTAAGACATCGTTAATTGAAAAGGATGGTAAATTCCCACTCAGACATTAATTCCAATTCCACTGCAAATATCGTCGGATGTGGCGTCATTTGGGGAGGATGCAGAAACGTGTTACTTTGAGATCAGACTGCTGATATCTAACCAATACCAGACTAGGAAATGAATAATTTACCCACATTAGAAATTAGATCTAACCCTGGCTGCAAGTAAATTGTTAACATTGGAAATTGAAAATAAGAACCGAGCTAAAACGGATTAACCACTCACTGTATACCCCTTCTCAATAATTTATTTAAATATTAATATAGATTACACGTTGGTGTTTTTATTTCAAAACCTAAAGTTAGCAAAAGACTTCATCATCAACAAAACATAGACAGATGATCTATTTTGATAAAAAAAATTAATAATTAAATAATATAATTATTTCTTATCACATGAAAGTCTAATATGTATAGATTTTGCAGTTAATTCAAAATATAAAAATAAGTCTTTGTACACAAAAAAAAGTGAAAAAATGAGTTTTCGCAAATCTTGTACATACGCCGGGCGTCGAAGTCTTGATGTAACTTCATGTTGCTGTAACTTTGTCCCGTCGCCTTAACACACTTAACCATCTAAAAGTTAAATTTTTTTTTTCATTTTTGTCGGATATGAATTTCAATTCATTACATCATAATATTTATTTCAATAAAACATGAACAATTTTTAAACATTAAAAGTGCTTGATGTGTGAAAAAATCACTGAAAATAATAAAGTTTGTTTGATTGTACTTGCGATTAGTCTACGAAATAATTATTATATATTATTTGAAATAATTAATACGTTAGGCTTAATTATCATTTACCTAATCAATAAATAATTAAAATATATTAAATAAATCATTAATGTTCAAATTTCATTTTCTGAACTTTATCAATATAATACATAGAATTATACATATTATAATTATTATAAATTCAATATAAATTTATTACAACTTTACTATATAATTTATTTGGAAGACAATGTTTTTAAACATTCTTAAAAAAAATCTTTGTTAAGAAAACAGTTCGTATATTAAGATTTCAATCACCTTCAATAATGATTATTATCTCAAATATGTAATAGTGTACATTTAATTATTAATTGAGCATACATTCAAGCATGCATTCTAATTTCCTAAATCTTTTATTCCAAAATTATTATTTTCTGAATTCACTTCTGTAATTTTTGTTTAAGTCCAAACCGTGATTCTGTCTAGAAACTAGCTAAAATCTGTACAGTCTTCATATATATTCAAATTCGTAACGAACTCCTAGATAGCGCCAAGAATGGGACTAGACAGCAGATAGGTTTGAATTAAACACGTAGCAAAACTAGACAGCGCCAAGCTAGTATTGCGTGAATAGACAGGCTTGAGAAAAACTGCACTGGCTTTAGCATGATTCAAGACCGCCACAAAATTTTTCCACACGGGAGTCAACTCATGAGCTACATACGTCAACTTCGTGATATAACTAGAACAAAATTCACCTATTTTCTCTCTCCCTTAATTCCCGTCTCCCCTCGGCCGTACACGGTTATTTCCACTTGCGCAGTTCCGGCACCTCCCACCACTGTCCCTGTACGCTCTTCTCCGCGACAGTGGCTGGCCAATGAAAAAGAGGGCCGAAGAGCCGGAAGCCCGCGTTGGTTTGAACTAAGTGTTTTAGCGTGACGCCATGGGCCAGCAGTTCTAGGAATTACTAAACCACGAGTTACTACACTGATGTTCGGGTGTTTATCTATATATTCCTATTGATAGTATTTATTGATTTCAAAAAGACCCGCGCTTATCAGTACATGCGCAGTTGAAAAAGTTGCATACAGGGGGCGCATCGATACAAGGTGGGGGCAGCCAATGAACGTCGCTTGATAAAAATAACTTGAAGGTCGCGGTAGAGGTAGGGACCCCTCCAGCGTGCAAATAAAAGAATCGTTACGTTTCAAGGCCGGGGAAATAGGCGGGACTTCACTGTAAGAGAAACAGCAGAGGGCGGATGTCCATATATCACATTTGTATATGTTCTATACATGACAAACGGACCTTTGCAGGATCCATTCTGAGAAGAAACTCGTACATGTTGCTTCAAAGAGCCCCTTGTTCATGCAGGGTTTCCATTATGTGAGTTCGGAAGCAATAGTTACTTTTCGCTTCTCACCTCTCACTTTTTTCTTTTCGCTTCTCACTCAATTTTTAATGATAGTGAGAAGCGATGATTTGCCCCTTTAACAGTGTTTGACAGTAACGCGTTACCCGGAACGTTACATTCATGAATGTCGACAAGGAAGACATCCTGTAAGTTTGATGGGGGCTGAGTCATTTGTGTAATCAGAAGAATTCTTTTTCATAAAATCAAATTATCGCATTTTTCTTGGAAACAAAATTTAACAAAATGAATTTCACATCCAAACAAGTTCTATAAAAAATACCACTTGGTATTTTGTGATAAAATTTCGTTTATGAAAGTCGTTTACGAGAAAAATTCGAAAATTATATTTTCAGACAAAAAATTCCCTGTCATATGAAAAAGCCTGCATGAAGCTGATAGGATGCCTTCCTTAGGCAAAAACTTTTTTTAAATATTGCAAAAAATAAGATGGTGGGCTTTTCAGAACATCTTCTTTTCGTATTTTCAAAATTCTAAGAAAAAAATACTGAAGATTTGAAACAAAACCTCACTTCATTTATTTCTTGCAATATTGAAAAAAATCCTGCTAGTATAAGAAAATAAACCTGCTAGTAAAACTCACCAGAATCCGTAAAGA
This sequence comes from Andricus curvator, assembly GCA_932195095.1. NCBI lineage: Eukaryota > Metazoa > Arthropoda > Insecta > Hymenoptera > Cynipidae > Andricus > Andricus curvator. The sequence continues at coordinate 56,530 of CAKNYM010047729.1, forward strand.
AAATCCAAATATCTGAATAAGTCAAAAACTATAGAATTTTAAAGAGAAAAATATGTGATTATTTGAGAAATGGATGCCATAATTCAAATATCCGTAACTCTGTGGAAACATTTTCTTCTTAAATAGAAAATATGTGTGTGGCCGAATTTCCTATAAAAAACATCATATTTTGTCGATGAGAGATTCTGCGACTTGAAGTATAGAACCAGAATTATTGTTCGGTATAGAAGAATCTTTTCATATTATTAAAATATTTCGTTTGAATGATAAAATTTTTAAAAAACTAGTTTCATCAAAAGAAAAAGAAATTCAATGCAAATTTTGTGATTTAGAATTAAGAATAGTGTACAATAAAACATTTTACAATTTATGAATGTCAAATTCTTTTTTTAAGCACATGAATTGAAATATAATTTTAAAGTTTGAAAGCACTCTCAAATAATAATAAAAAACTATCTAAAGCTTTTGGGAATTTAAAATGAGTAATGGTAATGTTAACGCGTTACTTTTTGCTGGTAAAGTTCCAAACACTGAAATTTACATAATCATAACCCAGCTTACTTTAATGGTTCCTGAAAAGGTTTCTTCACAAGAAAGTAAGGTGCATTCGATTTTCGACTTTGAGAAACATCAGGTACGGGATCCCGTGAAAAAATTTCAGTTAGAGTGAAGTCCAGTTACTTCATTCAACACATGCCCTGCAGCAGCATCAATAATTCCATATCGAAGAATCGACAACATAGCGGTTGAAGTTTGGGAAAATCATCACTGAAAAGCAGCAGCCATCAATCTTTTGTCGATCAACTAGAAGGACCGAAGAACTACCAATAGTATAAGAAGTAGCAAAGAAGTATCGAAATATCGTTATGAGAGGAAATTTGTGTGATGAGAGTTAATATCTTTATTAAAACCGATCGCATGACCGAAGAAATGTTTTTCATCGCCTTCCATCTGGATGTGAAATACCTTGGAGGTTATTGGAAAGTTCGAAGAAAGGTTGTCCAGGTGGGAATATTGATAGTGTTCTCATGCTGAACGAAAGAGCCATTGTTGGATAAAATAATTCTCAAGAAACTAAAAAGATTGAAAATCGATGGCAGCCAGTTTGACAGATGATTTATACGCAAGAAAAATGTTTTATTCTTCATTATTGTTATCGATTATGTACCCTGATTTTCTCATTACAATTTCCTTCTGAAATGCATTCAAAGTAACTAGATGCAGTATAAACTACATATTGGAACTACTCAAATAAATCTAAAGAACGTAGTTTAGTGTCTTCTTTTGCATTTCCAAAAATTGCAGACCAATATCTATTTTGTAAAAAAAAGTTATCTTAGAGTCCAAAAAAATCAATAACTTGACGAAGAAGGATAGTAAATCAGGTATTTGACCCTGTTACATGCCCTTAAAGGAAAAGTCCGGAGAAGGGAACCACATATAATTATTAAGAATCGATAATAACATAATAGCTTTCACATCATTTTACTTGAACGCCATCATACGACTGAGTTTTTCATTGGCTCCTTGCCAACTTTCCAAGTTTCCATATAATTTGAAAGGCTTAGGCTTCGAAAATAAAGCATTAAGTAATTATCTCGAATGATTTCTTCAAATATACAAGTATCCAAGAGTCAGAACCATCGATCGATGACGGTGTAATGATATCGAACGAAAAAGGCAGATCGGCAGACATACCTTGAAGATATCCACGGGCGATTGCGTCGGCCGCCTGAAGAGCATGATCTGGACTTCCAGCGACGGATGCCGATGCAACTGCAGCCGCTGCGGCTGCAGCAGTTCCAGGGCTCAAAGACGTAGGAAGTAAAAGTGCCGAAGCTGCACCGGTAATTCCCGATCCCAAGGGCGGCAGTACCCAAGGGTGACCTCCTGCACCGGGACCTGGCCATCCTGACGATAAGTGGTGAGCCGATGAGGGATGATGGTGCCCTGAATTGAAGTATGGATGCGGTCCAGCTGCATATAGACCGTAGCCAGCGGCTCTTGCAAATTCAGCCGCAGCACGTTCCGCCGCACGATTACGTAGAATTCGGTTGATACTACTTACAGAGGGTGCAGTTGCGTTACTGCAAACTCCTGTAATAAAAAATTATAACACGATATCTTTTACATTCCTTATGTTATTATGATGGTAATGTTAGCCACACGGAGAAAAATAGAGTATCAAACTTTGAGTGTAAAAATTGAGATGATCAATTTTACACTCCAGATACTACCGCATACCATCCATAATTTTTTCTTTATGGTCAGGAAGGCCATCATTTTTTAGTCATTTAGAAATCGCCAGAGTGTGAGGTTTACACCCTGAAATAGTCAATTTTCCAATGTGCGCGCAAATTGTACGATCACATGATTATTTGGTGCTTGGATATATCACTCTATGGTGAAAATTAAGGAACACGTATTCCAAGGTTTGATAAAAATTCTAAAGAATTAACAGAAATTTTTTTCATAGCGCAGTATTTACCGAACGAGCGTAGGTAAGGTAAACGTCCCAGTAATCGCCACCATAAGAGATTTCATTGACTTCAAATATTTCGAAAATTGTTTTGGAAGGATTAGTTAAAAAATTATTGGTACTGATTGAAGCATTAAACATCCTAGAATATTATAAAAAGTGGTTTTACATTATATTTAATATTACTTCTTATTGATAAACAATTAAAAGTCAAAAAGCACCGATGTCCCAGTCACTGCCATTTCCGCATCTGCCATGTACTAGTAATTGCCAGTCGTTTCCCAGTCTTCGCCAAAAAGGTTAAGTTTTCTTGAAATCAGTTTTTAGTGATTTGGACGTGTATTGCAAGTGTATCTTTGTATTTTAAGTATACTTTAATGAAATGAAAGATGTATTGTTAGTTTTATATTGATTGACGAGAGATTGAGGCCTCCGAGATGAAATCCGTCGAAACGTAACCTCAAAATCGAATCTTCTGATAGTTCCAATACGTCTGATGGACATTATAATAATTAATCATAGTAAAAATTAATTTTCTTTTAAAATTTTAGTTTTTATTTCAATTAAAAATATTTTTGAGTAAAATTAATATTTTATTTATAAGAAATAAAGTGGTCTCAAAAATAAATCGAAGTAAATATTTATTAGAATTTTTATCACGATAAGTGATAACTACAATGATGAAATTCTTTTATAATGCTGAATATTTTAATTAAAAATTATTAACACTTTCCTTTTTAAAATAATATTCGAAAAATAATATTGAGTTGTATAAAGTCATATAACCTAACTTTGTTCTATAAAATGGCTAAGTACAACATAATTACATGGGATGCAAAAATTTACACACTGGTAATTTGTACAATTAACTTTTTTGCAACATAAATTATAAACACAATGACGAAATTTGATAAATTGCAGTGACTAAAGAAATCATGTGTATTTGGAGGTTATGTTCTGTTTACGTTGTCAGAACATTAAAACTATCAATAATTATATATCTGTTACACATTTTTCTTTATATTATGCAGTATAGATTAATGTTAGCTAATTAAAAACTACTCAATAAATATTAACTTCACTAAAAAATGATAATAAACTAAAAAATTGCTGATGAAATCACTATAATAGTCATGCCAATATTTTACATCACCTTTTTTCAGTTTTAAGCACTAATTTATATTACGATTACTTTTCACGCAGTAACAAGTTAGTTCTCCGATTTCATTTCACGCCTTTTTGAAATTCATTAAATCACTATTTGTAACGAAATATGGAAATAAAGTTTTGACAGATTCGTCCCGCGATTACTCCAGCAACTATCCTTTTGACATGTCCCTATAATCGCGCCCGATATTTCTCAAACGGGAAGGTACTAAATGAAGAATTTGCTTAATTTTATGAAACAAAAATGATCTTTCATTAAAAAGAAAATAATTTTCGTCCCGATCAAGTAATTTCTTGACATATTAAAAGCTTAAACAAAGAAACGTCTTTCATAACCTAAATGTTAAGCTATTTTCCACGTTTCGTGATTCATGGCGACCGGCAATACAAATCAATTTTTTTTACCCATGTGCACTATGTGTACAAAAAAACTAATTTGGTTTCCATGACAAGCACTGTTCAAACTTACTTAAAAATATTTTAGGAATGTATTTGAATGCGGAAAATACATACATCTGGCGTTTACACTTCAAAACTGGCGATTACTGGGACCTCGGGGATTACTGGGACGTTTACCTTATTTAGAATTTTCTTTTTGTTAGTAGTGGGAATTCTTGCTCTTTCAAATGATTAAAAAAAAATTTAATTCAAAAATATCACAAAATGGCGGCTATGCTTTAAATTCTTGAGAGTGGATTTTTTTTTAAATCCCACTTTCTAATTTTTTCTTTGTTCCAGAAATAGATTGTTATATGTACTACAAATTTCTTGAGTTTCGTTCTTAGTAAACCAGTGCTTCACATTGAAAAATATTATTTAAAAAAATATATAATTCTTTGATTTTGCTTTGAAATAATGAATGGTAAAAATGTGCAGATAAAAGTTTATACACCTAGAAGAGTTCAACAAAGAATACCTATTATTCTTTTCTGATATCATGCATTGTTTACAAGAAAATATAAAAAACGATATTAAAAAAAAAACGTTCCCGGCCTTAAATTATAATTCTTTCTTGTATAAGCAGAAAGTTTAAGTAAGTATGGAAAAAATAAAAAAGGTGGGGTTTTCCAGAAAATCTTGTTTATTTTTCTCATCGAATTTTGAAATCATGAAAGGAAGATTTACAGGAAAGCCTCACCTATTTTCCTTTTCTCAAAAAAATTCCTGCTAATGTAAAAAAGGCATTCTATAAGTTTTATTCGGGCTAGACCATTTTTGACGTCGGAAAATTTTTGTTTAATGTAATTTTTTATTTTTCCTTGTAAACGATGCAGGATATCACGGAAGAGCAAGATGTATGTTTTTGTAGAACTTTTTCAGGTGACTTAACTTTTATGTGAACATTTTTTGTACCTTCTGCTGTTTCCAAAAAAGATGCGAATCATATTACCATATATTTCTAAAAAAATACAAAGTTTAAAAAGTCGGTTGTTTCAGGGAAACCACATTAAAGAATTTTAATAAAACATTTTTTGTAATTTTTCAAAAATTTTCAAATCTTTTGATATCAATTAAAAGAATAAGAACTCCCACGTTGCATATAAATAGAAAATCTTAAATACCTGTGCTCTTTTGGAAAATAATAAATTTTGAAAAAGATGTAATTTTTGTAGAATTCGCAGATAATCTTCAAATAATTGTAAAAAATAAATAAGAAAATTTGGTGATAAAACTGTAAAATACGTGCTCCTTTATTTTAACTCTAGAATGATATATCCTATAAAAAATTATTCAGGCACCATGACCTAGACTTTTGTTGAAATTTTTTCTGATTTGAAATGGAATTGGTACATATTTTCCAGATAGTCAAGTTGACCACCCATTTTTCTTCGTGCAGGAAACAAAACTCGAATGGATGCGTTTGAATCGGTTTTGAGATTTTTATTAGATGATGGCACATCGATACGATTAAATCATGAAATCGATTGAAATTTTCATTACCCGACCAACCGCAATAATCAAATAATTCGCAGTCTATTGATTTAATTCTCGAATAATTTACGCGAATTATTTGCGTGAATCCTCATTCTGGAGTTTCCCAGTTCGTTTAATTTCTATTCAATCGATTGTCTTTTCTGGGTATATTTCTATAATTTATGTACATAGATCATACAATCTCTACTTCTGTATAAGGAGCGTTTCCTCATTAAAAAAATTTCATACGATTCTTTATTATGCCTTTACATTAAATATAAATGAGAGTAGAACAGAAAGTTTAAAAATTGTAGTAACAAATTAAAAAATAAATTCTTAAAAGACACGGTGCTGTACAGAAATAATGTTGGTCAAACTACTGCCCTTTTCCAACGTCTTGTGGGAGTGGGTGGGAAACCCTGTTAATGGTCACAGAAATAATGTTGGCCAAACGCTCAAACCGCTAAACCTTTTCAACGTATCGTGAGGGATGCGAGGCACCCTTGTGAATGATCACAGCAATAATGTTGGTCAAACCCCTACCCATTTCCAACGTCTCGTGGGGGGCGGAAAGGCACCTCTGTGACTGGTCACAGAAATAATGTTGGTCAAACCCATACTACTTTCCAAAGTCTCGCATGCTGGGATAGGAAGGGCGGAAAGGCACTCCTGTGACTAGTCATTGGAATAATGTTGGTCAAACCCTTACCCCTTTTCAACGTATCGTGCGGGGAGGGAAGGCACCCTTGTGAATGCTCACGGCAATAATGTTGGCCAAACCCTTCTAACGTGTCGTGGGGCAGGAGAGCACTCATGTGGCTGGTCACTATCACTGGTCACAGAAATAATGTTGATCAAACCCGTCTAACATCTTGTGGAAGCGGGAAGGCATTCCTGTGACTGGCCACAGAAATAATTCTAGTCAAACCCCTACCCCTTTCAAATGTCTCGTGATATGAGGGCGGGAAGCCACTACTGTTACTAGTCACAGAAATAATGCTGGTAAAACCCCTAATGCTGGTAAAAAAACATTAAAAATGAAAAATAAAATTTTTTGGAAAAATAACGCAGTGAAACAAAACAGCTATCAATATCTTCCCGGTCAATTTTCGGCAGTTTTCAATTAATGCAGAATGAAAGATGTTATAGGATTTCAAAATAATGTTGTAAACGTCATTAACAAAGCATATGATGACTCTTCGCACTTCGAAATTGCGTTAAAAGATCTAAAACATTGACGGCAACGTAAATAGAGAGATAAACAATTCTCGGACGCTGAGCCGTCGCGGTCGTGGTGGGGGAAGAGCTTGAGCGGGAATAAAGGGGAGCGGCAAGGTAAATAGAGGCGACTGTATACGTCTCTAGATTTGAATATGATTGCATTGCCCCCAAGTTTAAATATACAGGGTGTGCCGCAAGTTATTCTTATCCTTGTAGAGGCGGGTAGAACAAAAAAAAAAAGTAAGTCGAAAAGTCCCATACATTTTTTGGATCCGATACGTATTTTGGGACTTATTGAGCTTTCAAATTGTATGTAGGTGAGCCGCTTTTGTGACAGTGTGTGTGCATGGAGACTAGTATCGTCAGCACCACTTCCTCTCTATCACCAAGTTCGTGACGTTCGATGCGTACAAAAAAGCGAAATCTAAGCTCGCTCGACAAGTTCAATCTTTTACCAATTGATTAATTAAATTGAAAAAATAAAATAAACGGCACTTTCAGTTATTTGTATCCAACTGTGCACGTGCCTAGATGGCATTTGTACAACTGTACACGTGCACAGTTGTGTGAAAAGTCTTACTTCGGAAAATCGAAAAATTTTTGCAATCCTCAAAGTGGTTTATCCCAATTATTTTTTTATCAACTTAATGCTCTCGAAAATGATGTTCGAGCATCCCCAGGAAACCATCCTAACGAAGACATGTGTCTGAAATTGCCTCCAGGTGTATTAGGGATCTTTTTACATCACATATGTTACTTACGAAAATCTAAAAATTTCCATAATAGTCAAAGTCCTTATAATTTCTTATGAACTTAATAACCTGAGATATTATATTCCAATACACACCTCCAAACCCTTCTGGCTGACTGAGCTATTTAAAAAATCAGTGGGGCTAATCAATTTTATAATTGTGTAAAATATATGGGAAGAAATCCTAGCATTTCTCTATGAAAATTTAGATCGAACTTACTACAGAGGTGGTTTGGAAGGGATGTTGAAACATCATATCCTGGCTCATTTAGTTGTTATTTGAATCATTGGGCCTAATCAATTTGATGATTGTGCAAAATATGGCAAGAAATCCGAATACACCTGAAGGCAAGTTCAGACACATGTCTCCGTTGGGATCTTAAACGGTGACTCTGGGATACCGGGCAACCTCCCAGAGTATGCAGCCTTATCCTTGCATGCCAGCCTCTACAAGGATGGACGAACCCTTTCCCTAGATGCTTGTTGGAACAAGTCAAAGTTGCCGATCATCAAACAGCACATTGTTGACAAAATACGGGTGTTATCTGACGCAAGGAAAAGAATACAGAAGGAGAGGGAGGGGAGGGTCAAAGAGATTCAACAGCTGTTCGCTGACCCATCGCGCCACTCAAGCGATCTCCCTGTTTCTATCAAAAATCCATCCAAGTCCGTCGAGGTCGAGCTTTTTAGACAGAGGTTTATAAGACCCCAAAACTGGATTTGAAGGAAGATACTACGAATATCATCGGCTTGAAGGAGCTTTGCGACAACCTCATAACATCTGAGGAGAAATGTCCATCAATCACTGCCGAAGAGGTGAAGGAAGCACTTAGGAACACGAAGAACTTCTCCGCTGCAGGACCAGATGGTATCAAGAACTTCTGGTGGAAGAAATTTACTTCTTCACACCAACATCGGGCCCGTATTTTCAGCCCATATTCAAAGTCAGAGACGCCCATTCCACAGTGGCTGGTGCTGGGACACACTGTACTCCTACCGAAGAAAGGCGAATTGTCTAACCCAGAGAGCCATAGGCAACTAACTTCTCTGAACACGCAGTACAACATCTTCACAGCTATGCTAAACGACAGGATTATTCGAAGAATCAGGCCTGTGTGAAGAGAGTTGTACGAAGAACGTGACTCGAAAAAGGCGCAGCAGGCTGCTGAGAGAACCCGCTAACTGACAGGTGCGGCCGCAAAGATACAGCAGTCTACCAGCGCTACCTGTGAATGGCCTGAATTGACTACCGAAAAGCTTTTGGATCAACCTCTCATAGACTTATCGTCTGTCTGTTGGAAAGCTTGAAGGTTCATCCACACATAGTGAGATGCATAGAGAGATTGATGGCCCTTTGGAAAACTAGATTTACTATCTCATTTGGAAATTATCGTGTGACAACAAACAGCGCCACCTTCCAGAGAGGCGTTTTTCAGGGCATCACCATGAGCCCTATCCTCTTTTGCCTCACATTATTGCCGCTATCACTCGCACCTTAGTATAGTGTGACCGCATTTTACGTCAAAAAGTTCCCAACGATAGGTGGCAACTATCCAGGTGTATCTCTACAGACACAATGCGACCCTGAGAGTGCTTTACTGTCATCTTTTTCGCTCTTACTGTGTTGGCCGCGACCTTGCCCTGCCGAACGCTCCGAGGGAGATAGAACCAATTGTCCAAAACGAGAAGTGTCACATTTTCTGGAACTACGATTTTCGAACTGCAGTCTCCGTTGCACAGTCAAGGCCTGAAATCGTTCTCGAAGACTTCGAGAAACGAACTATATTCGTAATCGAATCTTCGGCTCTAGCAGACTGCAACATCACCGCCAACGAGAAGGAAATGGAAGAGAGGCATCAAGCACGAAGTAATATAAGGAAGCCCCACTCCCATGCGGCCTTTGGAAAATTTGGATGCATAGATTCGGATTTACTTAGTTTGCATCGTTCGTAGCGCTGCTTTCGGACGAGCGTTGAAATACAAGACTTACAAAGAGGTTCATTCTGCAAAACTAATCGTAGGTGGCAGCACCGAGCCGAGTACTAGACCCTCTGTCGATGAGATACGAATTTCAACAAAAGAAATTTTGTTAATAAGTATAAAGTGCCATTTATACCTTGTATACATAACAAAATATATTTTTCAAACTTTTGTATCAATATTTATTATATAGAATTCGTAAAAGGTTGATAAATCCTTTCCTGACTGTCACATGCAAAGTGAGGTTAGGTTTACTATAGTTCACCATATATTCAATTGTATGTCTAATTTCCACTAAAAGTATAAAATACCTTCGCATGTAAGCATTAAACATATATTTAAAGATTATTTACCCTCATATATTTAACTATAAGCAACCGTAAAACTAGCACCATATTTTTTCGTCTCTCATCGACAGAGGGTCTAGTACTCGGCTCGGTGCTGCCACCTACGATTAGTTTTGCAGAATGAACCTCAATAGCGGCGCCTATATTGTAAGCCGCACGTAAACAAACAACATACATGCTTGTAGTTTCGTCGGTCTTCTCGTGAGAGCAAATTGAGTGTAATAGAAGTAAGTTGCTTTTGTATGTACAAAACGGTCTGCTGTTTCTTTGATGACAGAGAAAGGAGACAGGTTGGAGAAACGTCACTTCTTTTGCCCTAGCACGGTCAATATATATATTTATATTATAGATCTGTAATGTTAAATACATGGATCTGTATTTTCATTTCTTTATTATTCTTGTAGTTATTACATTCTTATCAGAGTAGGTATTAGATTTGTGTAAAAGTCCCCCCCCCCCCGCTCCCGTTTTTGTCACATGTTCACGTTTTGCGATCCTCTAAGCCAGAAACACAGGTTTTTACGACTGTGTATGGCTGTATGTATGTATATCTGTATGTATGTACGCATTTTCCCGCAAGAGGATCTACGAGCGGTGCAAACTAACTAAATCCGAATACACGCGTCCAAATTTTTCAGGAGTGGGGTCTCCTTATACTTCTTCGTGGTATTAAGACCTTAAAAGGAACCTGTACCGACTATACCCAAAACATTCGGGTGAAATAATTGTCCTTGTGATCGGGGCTCGTAGAGGTGCGAGCCTATCACTGGTTCGTAACCTCAAAGCCATACACGCGTGCTAACAACATGCGGAGGCACTTGCGAAATGGATGCAGAGGGCTGTCATCATTAGTTTGCTCCGTCTCCTCAAGACACATGGAAGTTTCGCCGGCCTGTCGTTGTGATATCGTCGTGCCCTGTGGTAATCCATTTCACGGTCATGAGACGTGGTCATAGATTTGTTTCTTCGCTGTTGTACAGGGAGCCAGTCATTTTCATAGATGGCAGTTGCTCCCAGTGGGACGCTGCGGTGGTTGTTTAACCGGTTATATATATATGGGGTGTTCTAAAAGTATGAGAAAAGCAAAATATCTTGTAAGGGATCCATTTTCGGAGAATATGACCAACACAAAAGTTTTAGCATTTTTGACGCCCGATCGAATGGTCACCTTGACCATGATCTTCACTGTCATTTCGAGGTCAAATTGATTTTTTGAAATGAGAACCCCTATTTTTGACCCCAGGAACCGAGAGAGCGGAAAATTTTACGTCCAGATATGACTTTGACCAATCGAAAATTTACCTTGGAAGGTACAGCAGGATGAATCGACTGGCATGCATTTTTGAAGAAACTGTACAACGAAAGAGTTGTAGCATTTTTGACGCCCGATTGAATGGTGACCTTGACCTTGACTTTCAGGGTCATTTCAAGGTCAAATTGATTTTTTAAATTGGAACCCCTATTTTTGATCAAAAATAGGGGTTTCCATTTTAAAAATTAATTTGTCATTGAAATGACCGTTAAGGTAATGGTCAATGTCAAGGTCAAGATCACAAATCGATCGGGGGTCGAAAATGCTACACTCTTGCGTTGGGCATTTTCTTAAAAAATGCATGCCAGTCAAGACATCCTGTTGTACGTTGTTTGACCTTGCAATGACCTTCCCAAGTCAAACTTTTGATTCGTCAAGGTCATATCTGGACGTACAATTTTCCGCTCTCTCATTTCCCAGCGTCAAAAATAGGGGTTCCCATTGAACAAAACAATTTGCTGTTCCCATACTTTTGGAACACCCTGTGTGTATATATAATTAAAAGAAAAGGGTTAAACAACCACCGCAGGGTCCCACTGAGAGCAACTGCCATCTAAAAAATGACGCCGGCTCCCAATAGAACCGCGTTAAATCACACGTATGGCCACGTCTCACAACCGTGAGATGGGTCACAGGGCACGATGAAATCACAACGACAGGCCGTCGAAACCCTCGTGTGTCTTGAGGACACGAAGCGGCCCAAGGATGACAGCTTTCTGCATCCATCTCGCAAGTGCCTTGCCATATTTTTGGCAGGCAGGTATGGCTTTAAGGTTACGAACCAGTGATAGTTTCACACCTCCGAGAGCACCTATCACAGGGATAATTACATACTTGTACCGAATGTTTTGGGTACATTCGTTGCAGTTCTCTTTTGAGGTCTTGATACCTTTCCTCCTTTTCTTTCTCCTTGGCAGTGATGTTGTATTTGGACGGAGCCGAGAATTCGATCACGAATATAGTTCGTTTCTCGAAGTCTTGGAGAACGATGTCAGGCCTCGAGTGTGCAACGGAGACTGCTGCCTGAAAATCGTAGTTCCAGAAAATTTGGCACTTTTTTTTTTTTGACAATTGACTCTATGTCCCTTGGAGCGTTTGGCAGGGCAGGGTCGCGATCAACACCGTAAGAGCGACTAAGATGGTAATAAAGCACTCTTAGGGCCGCATTATGTCTATAGATACACGTTGTTCCTGCGTGGGTCGGACACCCCGATAGTATGCATTCAAGGTATTCAGCGTGTGCATGGCACGCTCTGCACCTACCGCTGGGAACTTCTTGACATAAAATGCGGTCATGGTATGCTAAGGCGGAAAGTACACCGTCCTGGCATGCGAAAATAAAACCCTCTGTACCTAAACTAAGCCCTTATGATTTGAGGAAAGCAAAAGTTTGCTCCTTCGACAAGGACTGTTTTTGCACATTTCGGTGAAAGTTTCCGTGCATTTTCTTGTCGAAGAGCTCTTGGTGAAATTTTTCAACCGCTGCTTTCTTGACTTCGGTTTTAGAAGTGAAGCATCTAGATGGAGTAATGCACTTTTCTCAATTCTGGTGTTAAAATTCAGGCCAAGGGTCCCGGTCGCTTGCTCTGCGGCTTTATAAAGGAACGCTCCTTCGCCAATCATCTCGTGGTTTCTGACCATTTTTAGGAGAGGATTCCTGCCATTCGCAACGATGTGAGCTGTACTTAGAACAGTTCGGTTATAAAGACACTGGAGATCCAAAAGTCCGCATCCGCCTTGACCGCGTGAAATGTATAATCGCGGAACTGATGAATTGATATGCAAGCTTTTATGCATATGCATGATCTTACGTGTGGTGATATCAAGGGCCTTAAGCTCGTTCTTCGTCCATTGAACCACCCCAAACGAATAGAGTAGAACCGGGACGGCAAGCATGTTAGTCGCAGATACCTTGTCCAACGCCGACAGATTGGAAAACCAAATCTGTCGAAGAAGATGCTTGTCACTGCTTCGGAGAGACTCCTTCACTGATGTTTTGTCCTGAATGCGGCTTTGAGGCACGCGCAGGTATGTATAAGTCTCTCCAGTATTAAGATGTCTAATAACACTCATATCCACAAGCTCAGGGTCCTTGGAAACGCCCGTAATCTTTCCTTTCTTCAGATTAATTTTGGCACACTTGTCCAAACCAAAGTCCATCCCAGTTTCTCCTGTGTACTTCTTGACGATATTTATAGCAGTTTGAAGTTTGCTTTTACCAGAGGCATAGATCTTCAGGTCATCCATATGAACTACATGAGTGAACTTATGCTCGCGCAGATTGGTGTCGCCACAGAGGTATCCAGAAGAATTTCTTAGTGAGAGAGATAGAGGCAGAAGTGTGATGCAAAAAAGCAAAGGGCTCACGGAATCACCCTGAAAGACGCCCCTCTGGAAGGTGTCGTTGTTCGTTGTCACACCATAATTCCTAGATGAGATAGTAAATCTAGTTTTCCGAAGAGGCATCTCTATGCATCTCACTATGTGTGGATGTACCTTCAAGCTTTCCAACACACAGATGATAAGTCTATGAGAGGTTGAACTGAAAGCTTTCTGGTAGTCAATCCAGGCCATTGACAGGACGCGCTGATGGGCTACAGCGTCTTTACAGACACACCTGTCAATTAGCAGGTTCTCTCGACAGCCTGCTACACCTTTTTTCGAGCCACGTTGTTCGTACATCTCTCGTCACACAGGCTCAATTCGTCGAACAATCATGTTGTTTAGCACAGCTGTAAAGATCTTATATAGTGTGTTCAAACAAGTTGTTGGCCTCTAATTCTCTGGGATGGACAAGTTGCCTTTTTTTGGCAGGAGTATAGTGCGTCCTAACACCAGCCACTGCGCAATGGGCGTCGCCGACTTTAAATATGAGGTGAATATGCGGGCCAAGTGTTGGTGTGTAAAAGTAAAGTTCTTCCACCAGAAGTTCTTGATACAATCTGGTCCAGCAGTGGAAAAGTTCTTCGTGCCTCTAAGTGCTTTTTTCACCTCTTCGGCAGTGATTAATGGACATTCCTCCTCAGATTTTATGAGGTTGTCGTAAACCTCCTTGAAGCGGATGATATTGTCAGTATATTCTTTCAACTGTAGTGTTTTCGGGATCTTGTTTACCACTCTCCAAAAAGTCTCTTCCTCCTTGGGCTTGGGTGGATTTTTTACAGAAACAGGGAGATCGCTGAAGAGGCGCGTTGGGTCAGCGAGAAACTGTTGATTCTTCCTGATTCATCTCTACCTCTTCTGTATTCTCCTCGTTGCATCAGATAACAGCCGTATTTTGTCAACAATATGCTGCTTGACTGTCAGCAGCTTTCACTTGTTCAGTGTGTGATTCAAGATCCTTAGTTTTTGTGACGAACTTTCGAAACCTTTCCGTGAACGGTCTACCAGATGATATGTAGTCAATCACACATTGAACACGGGACACATTCTGTCCTGCCCATCCAATCTTCTTGTTCAGTTGATGCAAGCGTCTTTTGGTTGATCCGTCCACTGAATGTGGACGTTTCACTGGTTCGTCGTGGTGTTTCCATCTAAATTATTTTCAGCATCCCGAACTTTAGAATGATCGGCATTGTTTGCCGACCCATTGTCGGGTGGTCTGCGCGTTGGGTCGTTTTGAACCGCATCTACAACTTTTTGGTGTTTTGGTGTCAGATAAAAACTGCTGATTTTCTCTGACCCACCTCTCGCTCCGCTCTGGACTTCTACTAGCGTTTGATTGTACTCGTATTCTGTCAACAATATGCTGCCTGATGGTCAGTAGCTTTGACTTGTTGAATGTGTGATGACGAATCCGCAGTTCGCGCGCGAACTGTCGAACCTTGGCAGTGAAAGTCCTGCCAGATATTATGTAGTCAATCACACTCTGAATGCGGGACGCGTACTGCCTTCCGAAAAATTTCCACGAAGCTCTTCATCCAATTCAGCCAGATCTTTGGGCTTGAGAGAAACCTAAATGTTGATGTTTCCCCGGATCCTGAAGCATTGGTCTCAGTGTCGCCTCTCTTGCTCTATTGCCGGCTCGTTCTGGCTGCGGTTGAGTAGGCGCATTTCTTATATAATCCCTTTTCCGGAGTTCCTCGGACGGTTTCGCAAACGTTTTTGCGAAAAATGCGAGAGCTCTGGGTGTTTCTCGCATCACAGATTATGCAGTCGCGCCATGTAACCTTTTCGTTCAGGGGCCATACTGGTATCATAGCACTCCAGCAGGTCGTCCCTGAGTCGTTCCGTCCACTTAAAAGTAATCAGATTATGCCGGTCAATCGCATTGACTCCATCTTGATTGGATCCCCCAAATCTGGGGTAGTCGGCGTTGTTGTCCGACCCATTGCCGGGAGCCCTGCGCGTTCGATTGGTTTGAACCGAACCTACTACAACTATGTTTGGTGTTGTCATTGTTGTTCCCACAAGCAGCTAGGGAAAAGGGTTCGTCCATCCTTGTAGAGCCCCGCATGAAAGGATAAGGCTGCATACTTTGAGAGGTCGCCCTGTTTCCCAGAGTCATCGTTTGAGACACCCAGGTGCCATTCAGCTTTCGGCACGGTTGTTACGCCTCCGCTAAGGGTACCAAGGGGTAACCCTTGGTACAGGGATCCTCCATCCGCAACCCGAGGACGCGTTCGGTGGCTTTGTCATAGGCCCTTCGGTTCGATTCCCAAGGAATCAAAACCGAAACCGAATATATATATATATATATATATATATATATATATATATATATATATATAT